>CAHIKZ030000128.1:855000-927500 GCA_903632075.3 Acanthosepion pharaonis | reverse complement strand
CGTATGTTTGTATGTATGTTTTTCCTATGTATGCCTGTATTGTTACCAATCCCTTACCTCCATATATATATATATATATATATATATATATTATTTTCAGTAATCTTGTCAGAGTTTCGATTAAACACATCAAAGTATGCTCTGAATATTATTATTATATTGTTTTTCTACGTCTATTCCTCTGTAGTACACAGTCAGTGATACATTTTCCAGCAGTTTAACCTTTAACCTGTCCCCAAATTGCTGATAATTATCTGATGACGTTAGAACATTTTGCCGTTGCCGTATCACGCTTCCATTTAGGTTATATATATATATATATATATATATGTGTGTGTGTGTGTGTGTGTGTGTGTGTGTGTGTGTGTGTTAATTTCTGAATATTATTAAGATACTTGGCTGAAAGGGCGGACGTTATGGACCTTAATGCTGATTGTAAATTTTCCAGTGTCATTAGTAGCACAAGGAGAAATCTAAAACTTTCTCCCGCCTGAAAACGCTGGCCCACAGAAAAACCTTGGAGGGCTCTACATTAGCTGTACTGAAAGTATCGTATTGTGAATAATAGAGCTTTATAAAAAGGTACAACAACATAATTGGATGTTTAAACCTGTTCCAAGAAAGAAAAGTACAAATGAAAAATCATGAATAATCGTAACATTTCGAGTCTTAACCAAAGTATGGTAGCAAATCTTGAGAGAAAAGTTTAATAATGAGTTTCATTTTTATTTTTCTACTATTTAAATGCACTTTACTGTCTTTTGAGTTGTAGCTGTACTGTATCACTTAAAGATAAAGAAAAAGTAATCATTTATTTATACAAGGCCTAATTAACGCAAACTTGGTCCGTGGGTGAGAATAGGTAGATTTATGCGTTTCCCTAGGATATTTGTACTTAACTGAATATAACAAACCCGACTGTAATTGGAACTCAGCTTTCCAATTTCCAATTCCGAGCCCTTATCCATTACACCACCCTCACGTCCAAACTCGCGTCCTAGCGATGTTTCAACGTGATAAGACTATATCGTATTGTAAATATCACACCTTAAGAAAAGGTACAAAATTTAATTCGATGTGATTGCAAGAAACCAATGAACACAAGAAAAATTTTCAATACTCATAAAATTTCAGATCATAACCGAATAATGATATCAAAGTTCGAGTGAACCTTTTAATAATTCATTGCGTAATCCAAATCTCCGATATCTGAAAACTGAAAGCAAGGACCAATCGATATTAAATCTAGAATCATGTAGTTGTGATTGTCAAATATTTGTTTGTACAGAAAATGAATCTTGCTTTAAATAATGTCAAAAAAGGATTTTATTCTCTTATACACCGGAAAGAAATTTCATTTTTTTTAAATTGAATAGTTCAAGTCGTTTGTGCAAGGGAGATAATTATATATTTTTCAAAATAATAAAAAATATATCACTAGACATACCAACCGTCCCAACACTGAAGGAATCCAAAATCACTTAAGTCATAAGCACCAAAACCCTGTATTAACGCAAGCACGAAAAGAAGCGGCTAACCAACTTTATAACAACCCCGATATCTCAATTTGCATAAGCGAAAAATCCAACATGTACATTACACTAAACAAAAATGACTATAACGTAAAAATAGAATACTTTCTCAACGACAAAACAACATTTCAAAAGCTCGCAAAGAATCATAGAGAAGAACTCAAGAAACACATCAATAAAACCGCCAACAATGCTGAAATTGGTTTCCTCAAACTAAAATAGTGACTGCAAATCAGTCTACATATTTGGAAAAATAAAAACGCACAAACGTGGATACCTCCACAGACCTATAATCTCAAATATCTCTATTTTAGTGTACCGAACAGAAACAAAAATCTAAATATACAGGGTTCGATGGGTAAATAGTCACGATTTTATATGTTGAATATGTTGTTCGTATTTGATTTCGTCGTTAGCACAATATAGTATAGTCAGTTGGGCACCATCTATGCGAAAAAAGAGCTCCATGACGCAATTCACACCGCCAGAAATTTTGAAACGGCATACTGTACTGCTTAGCATTCGTACCGGAAACTCTAATACGTATATTTCAGAGCGTTTGGGCGCCAATCTGAGGACAGTTTAAAAGAATTGGAAAGAGTTGGATGAATCTAATGGGGATTTTGAAAGGGGTTTAGAATGATCACTAGTGATGGCGAAGTTATGCATCCATTTATCTACCCACAGGACCTACGTCTCAACACGGAGGCCTACGTCAATTACCTTGAGGAGTCAGCGTTGCCCTGCGTCAGGAACGTGGCTGCTGGAAGGCCCTATGTCTGATAATAGGACTCTACACGATGGCACACAAGCAGGGGTACACAGTCACGGCTTTCAGACAATGACTACGACCATATCACCACTTATTTTTGGCCTCCTAACTACCTTGACTGCAAGCCAATTAATTATTATATGGGAAGCGCAGTTTAGCGATAGTCCATCAAAACTCCTTATAACACCAAAGATGACCTGCAGGCAAGGTTTATGGCACCATTCATCGACTTAAACAAGGAGACCATCCAGACCAGTTGCAGGAGATTCCGATGTCTGGAGGCCGTGGTTGAAGACAATGATGGTTTTATTGAATAGATTTACTCTTTAGTATTAAAGCGAATTATTTCAAGATATTTTTGTGTAACTTTACTAAATATAGCTGTTAAAATGAGATGTTAGTTTTATTTTCACTTTTGCGTAATTTAGACGACAATTTATACATCGCACACTCTATAGTATTGAATAAATCCTTGACTTCTAACAGATTTTACACTCCAGTGCCCGTAATAATTGAATGAAATCCTTTGACGCTGAAAACATTTTTACCACCGCCTGTCCATGAAACGATTGCGATTATAATTGAAAACTTGACAACTATCTTTCAAACCACCCTCCTGCCGTAAACACCACAAAAAAAAAAAAAAAAAAAACTATTCTTAACTTTGGCCCAACAAGTTCTTTTCTATGACACTCAAGGCAAAATAAAAGTACACACCAGTGGTGTTTCGATGGGTTGTTTCCTTTGACCTACGTTTTCAATATACTACATGTATAATATAGAAAATCCAATATTCAACAAACAACAAAATCCGCAAACTACGTCAGATATGTGGACGATATATTCATCGCTACACAATTCTTGATAAAATGAACAAATTTAACAACTGCTAGAAGATAATTCAACATAAAAATTTCCTAGACACACTTATTGACTAAGGTAACAAAAAAAATTAATCAAATTCACACCCTGATGCCAAAAGAAACGATTCATAATTCCTGCCCACTAAACTACCATAGCGAACGTCCTCAAAAATATAAAATAGCCCTGATCAGAAGCTTAATCAATAGAGCCTTTAACATGTCAGAAATGACCAAAATTTTTAAAGAACTTACTAACATCAAACAAACCTAGTAAACGCTATTTTCCGCCAAAAAACTTATCGACCACAAGTAAAATCCTGTCTCTGTTCCATACACAAAAGTATGAAAACAAAAAAAACAAAAAAAAAACGATTATAATCCTATTAACCTACACGACAAGAATCAATTGCACGAATTAGATGAACTCGCTATAACCAGAATTATACACCACTATACTAAACCCAGTGAGAACTACAATCGAATTAAACTAATAATTTACTACAAAAATTAAAAAAAAACAATATCGTTGTTAAATCTAAGACAAAATCACTAAATCATTTCTAGACCAGACAAATATATACACGTTCTCCTATGCATTTCGCGGGTGTCGCTCAAACAAAATCTGAAGAACACCCATTAGCTAAATTGAACATACCTCTAAAACCCTCTCTCATCATCGTACATACCATCTATCAGAATATACGCCATATAATAACAATGCTAAAAAAAACACTAACAAATTACATCCACTGAAATCGAAAAACACTGACCAACAATAGTAATGTACAAAAGTAAATATAAAAAACGCCAACAAATTTTCGAAACAATTACTATTAAATCTAAAATCGCAACCATAATTAGTATATATATAGATATCTATATATCTATACCTATTTATTTATCTATCTATCTATCTATCTATCTATATATATATATATATATATATATATATATATATATATGTATATACAGAGAGAGCGAGAGAAAGAGAGAATTATAAATTATATACAAACAGATGAAATTATAGATTCTATATATGAACTTAAAATGAGTGTCACGCTCAAAAAACACACACACATGTATATATATATATATATATATATATATATATATATATATATATATATATATGTGTGTGTGTGTGTGTGTGTGTTTGTGCGTATGTATGCGTGTGTATTCGCGCGTGTGTGTTTTTGTGTGATAAATACATATCACAAAAGTATTATTTCGAGTCCTTATAGAATGAAATAATAATGCCTTTATATTTAAGTTAATATAGAGTCATAGATTTTTATACTTAAAAAGCACTAATTTTAATTACTTGTCTATTAAAACTCTGCAAGTAAATCAAAGAATTTGCAAAGCTAAGTAAGAATATTTTTAATCTGATTGCATTAAAGAAACCGCCATACGGTTTCGGCTAATATCAAATTTCTATTTTTGTTTACAAGCTAAAATGAAGATAGTTTTAAAAGCTTTAAAAGCAAACAGTCATTCACGTTTGGAAAGTTGATACCTTAAATTCTTTCCATCTTAAGTACCTACTCATTTGACCATCTGGTAGACGAAAGTGAAATTGTTAGAAGAGGAAGTCTAATGTGTTTGCTTATTTCTTGTTGTATTCCGTTTCTATGATCAAGTGAGAAACTTACTTTTACTAAATTGGTTAGAAAAGCGGGAAGGCCGTCCTTAATTGTACGTTTGGTGCAACGCGTTTTATCAAACATTATTACTTCCTCATTAACACCAAACTAGACTAAGCTCAATCATTATCTAGATTCGCCAAACGAAAATCTTCTGAAATCCGTCATTTAAATGCATTGTCTTTGGACGTTATTTATCAATCACAGCTATTGAAAACGATATTTTGATTGATTTACAGAATACGCAGATTGCATGATATAAATATTCTTAAAACAATAACCGAATGTTTACTCGTAAGAAGGGTTAATCAGAAATGGCAAAGCAGATGAGCTTTTATAAGCGAACCTAAATAGGCTTTTTTTTCACATCGAGTGTTCAGGAGTGTGCAAACGTCGCTGAATATCCAGGAAGGACGTATACATTTTAAATCATATATTACAAACACCATCATATGCGCCTTGGTATGAAATTATTACCAGATATACTATTTGATTAGCAAATAAATTAGGGAGTTTCACTGATCTTCAGTTTTCGGAGTTGGGTTTTGCGTCTGTATGAGATGAGGGTAATTAATATATATAATAAAATACATCACATTAAAAAATAACTGTATTAGTAATTTATTATAAACTATCCATCTATAATGAAGTAAAAAATCTTAACCATTTACATTATTTAATGTAAGGTATATAATAATTTACACACACACAACACACACACACACACACACACACACACACACACACATATATATATATATATATATATATTTTTGTGATACAAAATTTTATTACTGTCATGAATAGACAATAATTAGTTTCATTATTACCATTCATGATAATAAAAATGAAAAACGGGTTAGCTAACCGGTTTCGTACCTCGCTCAACAGAGCTAAATCTAGGTAAATAGAGTAAATTATATAATAAAAAAAAGAACAATGGACAGAGTTTATTGGTGGGAAGAAGAAAAAAATATTTAAATGGTAATTAGTTGGAAGCCTAATATAAAGTCCTTCCGTTTACAAAGTGAAGATTTTAAAGATAGAATATAGATTGCCCACAACACTTTTAGGTGGTAATTTGAGTGGGATGGTAAAATAGGATGGTAAAAGAGTCCGCACTAAAACTAACAGAACAATTATGGCTATTTATAAGGTGTCCTGCGATGGAAAACCCATGCGTATTGGTCAGAATGTCCGAAAGAGTGTACTTCCGGTTTCGGATTTTCGCTGGAACATGTTGTTTATTCTAGCATCTAGCCTTTTCGTCGTTCTCCCTATGTAGTGCGAACCGCAAATAAATTTAAAGGAATAAATTTGGGAACTATTATGGTGTGGTGGGAGAACATCCTTACGTATAGACGGAAGAACGGGTCTGGCAGAGAAAACAACACGCGTGTATTCGGCAAAGTCGAACTGCAGTAGAAATCTGCTTAGCAAACCTATCGCTGATACTTCCTAGCCAAGGAACTTTGTTAAATTCAGAAATTTTGTTCTTAATAATTGCTTGAACAATGCCCAATGGGTAGGCATTGTTGCAGAGAGGAGAAGTAAACCCACTATATAAAAAAGACGTCCTGTGTACATACGCCTTCCTTAAGTATTAAGTATATATTAACGACGGTCGGCAAATTTGGAGGAGAGGGTTATCAGTTATAACGTTCTGACTGCGAATTTGAGGTTATCTCCCTTTAAGCCTCTCTCACATTAGTTAATTTTTAAATGTACTTTTTATCATATGAAATTTTGTGAAGCGGTAGCAAATTTTCATTCCGAAAATGTGGCCCAGAGAAAAAATGTTTAGAAAATACTGGTTGAGAATACAGGGTGGTAAGAAATTTCCTTAATAATTTATAAAAGCTGGGGTTCACATATGTCGTTATTTGAAAGGGGAAAAAATCTATTTTGAACCGAAAATGCCTTGTATTTAAAGGCCTAAGAATTAAATACGGAATTAAGAAGTTTAATTTATTTAATAAAGAAGAAAATGTTATTTTATGATTCACTTGTTTATTATGCCAAATATATCTGTATTCTTAACGTTGCTTGATAACATGCATATATATATATATATATATATATATATATATATATATATATATATATATATATATATATATATATATCATCGTTTTCATATCCAAAGTTTTATAATAATATATAACATTTCACCTATTAATACTCAGCTTTTCATTATAATGTCTTCCGACATCATAAGACAAAAGAGTCAGATTCTGTTTTCTTTTTCTTTTAGAACACTGTAAAATAATCAAAGATATCACATTGAATAAATCAGTTTTAATTTTTAATTATATTAATATTACTGAAAATATTGTTTTCTATTGCTCACGTGTTTTCAGACAATTCGTAATCATTTCAGGTAGAAGACATTACAGGCAATGATGCAAGACATTACCGTCGAAGGTAAAGATCCTAGTGACATTATTATTATTATTATTATTTTTATTTTCTTTGATTTCTGACGTTTACACATTTCTTTCCGGGTCCCGCCCAGGGACCTAAGGTTAGAAATGGCGTCATGACACTTTATTATTATTATTATTATTATTATTATTATTATTATTTCTTCTTCTTCTTCTTCATCTTCTTCTTCTTCTTTGTGCTGTTTCCCTTCAGGACATAGTTGATCTTGACTCTCCACAACTTCCTTTCCTTTGTAGTCCTTAGGAATATTTGTCTTGCTGACCCGCCTAATCCATGTTCTGCCAATTATTTATAAAAGCTTATAAGGCAAGTTATACACTATATTCATCTTCACCTCTTGCCTTCAATATTTCCTATAATTTTTACACACTGCATTTTCTTATTTTCTCATTAGGTTCGCTTGGACTCTCCTCTAATCTAATTTATTTCTGTTTACCTTAGTCACGTGTTCAGTAACATGGTATTGTTGGTATACTTCAGTTCAACTACACTTTCCTTGCCTAAAGTTTCTTCTTGTACTTAGAGGGGATTGTCTTGCATTCACTGAAATATATGAGTGCCTGTAATACATAGCTAATCTACAGTCTTTTCATTGTTTATATCGAAATTATCCTGTTTCTTCATAATATACTTAGTGACATACCACATGCACTTAAATACTGGGACCTGCATATAGAATATAAGATTATAAATAATTAGAATAGGACGTAAATCCTAATATCCTAATTGATAGTAAATACTTTACAATTTGAATAACAATATTAGGTAATATCTTGAAGCGGCCAAATTCGGGTTTAGAAGTAAGTGTTGAGAATAAATTAGAAAGTGTTGTAAATGTTAAATAATAATGGCAGCAGCCCAATAATCATAGGTAATTATCAGAAACAATAAAGTCGTATGTTTTTGTCTCATGGTTAGGCAAGCTTCATTGATGCATTACCAAGTAACCTAACTAAAGTGTTTGTTTAAGTGGTTGGAAGAACACGGTTTAACAAGTATTGCAAAAATGCAGAACATACTAAAAGCTATAATGGACAGGATTTTGAGGAGAGATATTATCACTTACATTCTGAAGGGATAACGAACATTAAAGAAAACGTCTGTATAATTTCAGAAATGAGTGCATGAAAATATAATTATCTACTTAATATTCTAACCTTGATAAAACTTAAAATCCTTTACGCAATCTTGTGGGTCAAGTTAAATTTTCCTATCTTCACACTATTTCGCGCGGCGGGAACGTTGCATGACTATCAATATTCCATCGTTATTTCCATGGCTAATATTAAAACGATCTCCATTCGTTGATTAAACTAGCTGAGCTCTTAACAGGTTTGATTTTTTTAACGGCATATCAACATTTTATGGGTCACTTAATGCCGAAATGTTATTTTCTTGGGAGCTTTGGTATTTTTTTTTAATATTAAAATATATTGTTTCAAATCTTTACTATAAAAATGTGTTTTGTTTTTTTGAGGGGAGGGGGCACTATTTACCCATAGCTGGGACCCTAGCAAGTGCTTCCATCCAGGGTTCTGGGTGAATATGGGATTACCAGCAATAAAGATATGGTCCCACGCTCCTCGATTCGTCTTGATAGGAAAGAGAAACCATGTGAGTTGCACAGAATCGAATCACTCTCTTTTTGTCCTTGTCTCAAAGACAAGAAGAAAGTTTCACTGAGATAGCTTTTCTCCAAAAATTGACAAATTGTTAATTATATTCCCGCGTGGGAGCTTCAATCGTACATTTCAATCTGGAAATATACAAACTACGATCAATCTATAACTATCAGCGTAATATTCATTTCATATCACACTCTTTATTCATCATTAACATTTTGACAGAATACCTCTTCTTTGAGAGAGTCCTGACTGTCTCAAAGAAGAGGTATTCTGTCAAAAATTTAATTTGGGGAGATATATTATAACGCAAATCAGACACAGGTTACTCTGCTATTTTGTTAAGATTAAAGATATCGGGGTATCATATATTGCGAGGCAACCTTTTCCGAAAATCTGAGACACGCTTTTGCCTATTAAATTCAGCTTTCAGCATTAGATATTCATCAAGGAGAATGACGAGGTTAGAAAATGCTAACTACCACAGACATTAAGAAAATTCAATTTTCTCTTTCTTTTGTTCTCGTAATTCTTCTTTTGTTCTTGCTACTGAGTAATGATACTGTTTTCTATTTTTTCCACACCGTGTAACCCCTTGTGTCTTAGTAGCTTTACTGCCTAACTTAGCTTGAACTCGATTATATATATATATATATATATATATATATATATATATATATATACTGGGTTGGTGCATAACTATCAGGCGTTTTAAAACAATATTTGTTACAAAATAAGAAACAGAACAATTCAACAATAAAATTTTGAAACGAGTATGATAATCGACGCGCAATGTTTAAATCTGAAAATAAAATAATATTTTTTTATGAAATGAAGTTACCAAAACAACAATTTTATTGACAAATAATTGGCCTACAAAAAGGCCTGATAATTATGCACCAACCCAATAAACACACACACACACACAGACACACACACACACACACACACACATATATATATATATATATATATATATATATATATATATATTTAAAAACTAAGTTTTATCCGGCATTAAATTGTATATAAAATATATGTAATATTTAAGATTTATATATATATATATATATATATATATATATATATATATATATATACCTATATACATACATATATTTGTTTAGAATATATATATATATATATATATATATTCATAGATAGATAGATAGATTATCTGAGAGTAATAGGAAATATATATATATATATATATATATATATATATATATTATGTGTGTGTGTGTGTGTGTGTGTATGCATATGGGATTGTATTTATGTAGAGGTGAATGCGAGCATTCTAAAGATTTTTCATGAGATTTTACATTTTTTTTTGTTTTCGTGTTAAAAGGATTGTGTCTTTAATCTGACAAGATTTTGAATGCTTTTGTTTATTTGTTTCTCGACCAAGTCACGAATAACTTAAAATGATGTTATTGTTTTTAGCAATGCAGCTGTTGTCTTTTCATTCTTCCATTTTCTGTTGTCATTAACCCCGGTTCGGAAGGATTTTGTTTCCTCTTTTCTACATATGCAATAAATATTAACTGAAAAGGATAGGTCAAATGAGTTTTGCTGCAGAGGAAATCCTATCGAGTGGCAGTATTTGTTTTTTGGCGTAACTCATTACCCATCTGCTCGAGTCCTCTTTTGGCAACATGCACCTGCTATGTACATTATAAATACTTTTGTTCTATCTATCTATCTATCTATCTATCTATCTATCTATCTATCTATCTCAGTCTATTCATTTTGTATATAAATCTGTTCCCATCTATCTAGCAATCTATCTACTTGTCTGTCGGTCTCTACTCATAGACAAACACACATAAACATATCAAATATTGAAAGATATATAATTTTACCTTTGAATTGAAACTTGACTGGAACTCTAGATGAATCGGTAGAGAGTTTAATGATTGGTGTCCATTTTGACAAGACGCATATACAAATTCATAAAATTGCCAACATTTGTCTTGAATATTTTTTGCACTACCTATACTCTGCCCAGAAATTATCAGAACATTGGAAAATGACGGATTACTCATCTAATTACATATCAATATTCAGATTAAAGTAAAGTTGTTTCCTCAATTAATTGTCAGTTGATATTTTCTAATTAATTCCCATTTCTCTGTGCCTGCAATTATATTGAAAATCTTGTGAGAGTTATTTCTGCTTGCAATTCTAACCATGAATAGTTCCGTATATAAGTCTTAGAAACTCAGAAAGACGTCTTGCTTTCATTTAAAAAAAAAACAAACTATTTTTTATTGCCTGTGTCAAAAGAAAAAATATCTGATGTTTAGAATGCCTTACATTTTGTACTTCTGTAGTGTTGCACAGAACGAGATAATTTGGAAAAATGTCGGTTTATCGCCAATATTGCTGGAGGAATCCTTAAACTATTGTCGAAGTATAGACAACGGCTGGCAAGAATATATATTCCGAACTGTCAAGATGAAGAAGTTTCAGTGATACTAAGGAAAATCTCTAACTAGTTGTTCGAAAGTTGTACAAAGATTTCGTCGCATAAAGGAAATACCAAGATAGTTATATCACAAATCGTTGCTTACCAATCTCCCAATAAAAAAGGTTTCAGGTAAAGAAAAACGATGTTTGGCTGAACACACCAAGTACATTGATAAGAGATGAAGCTCAGGGAACACATCCATTTGCAGATTGTGATCTAGCTAATAGAAAAGAGCGGCAAATTCAAGACTAAATTTTCTTTACTGTTTGTGGACTAAGGTGTCTTGTTACAGTTAACGTAAGTTTGATAGCACTCCGATATCCATATATACTGGAAGCAATATGACCCAAATGCTACACATAAATAGATTAAGGAAAATAAGACAACACTCAATTTGTGACTCAATATTTTTCATCAGTCACGAAGTGTTTGGTATTTTCTCCAAACCTTCACCTCGTCGACAACTTTAGAATGGTGGCAAGAAATGTCTACCCTGAAACAACTAATATTACCCAGGTGAGAGACCGAAACTGTCTATCGAGAATCATTGCTAGAAAATATCTCACACATATTGCGGTCACTATTTCTTTCTTTATTGAAAGCAGGGGCAACTAAAACCCTCACTAGTACTGACAAGCAAACATTTTGTGTTAAAAAATAAAACCAATCTATATGCACAAAAATCTCATGTTGACACTGTATGGGTGTGAGTGTGTGCGCGTGTGTGTGTGAGAGAGAGAGAGAGACAGACGGAGAGAGAACGATAAAGAGTAGATTTTTGTGTGTAAATGGTCTTGGCTAGTTTGGTGTAATAACTTGCTAGGAAATGTTTAGTACGCAAAGAACTGAAAAGGGGGAAAACATATTTAAAAAAGAAAAAAAAATCGTACGGCTTTTGTATTGATGTACTATGACTAAGTGTAAGTGAGGTAATCTGATTCTCACCAAAGTTATCTATGTTTTGTTTATTTGCTTTTATTATTTATTTTTTAGGCCCTTTAGTGTCTACACTATCCAATCAGATTGAATATCAGTAATGTAAAGTAAATAAGCTATAAACATTTATAGAACTGTAAGTAAATAAGCTATAAATCTTTATAACCTAGGCATGACTTGAAACGTTCTGGCCATAGCACATTTCTACAACTTCTGATAATCTTTGTACAAGGGTTCTACATGGTCAACCTTAGAAATTGTCGATATTTCTAGGCTTGCTATAAAATCAATAAAGGCGAAGCATCAAAGGATTTGATTGCACTCCCGCGCCTTAAATCGCGACATACGCGCCAAGTCGAATTACCTTTCGCTACTAAAATGGAAATGGAGATGCTCATGAAGTTTTTTAGCGTAGAAGTACCTTCTGTTGTAGCATTTCAGTATAATTATTCTTTGGGTAAATTTTTGTATATCCGGTCGCAGCCTGTGTGGAGCAAACAAACCAGCCTCTGGTTTAGATGTGAAGAGTGTCGCATACTTGACTTTCTATGAATTTAATAATGGTTGAGTTTAAAATCCTGCTTCGCTGGAATAGATATATAGACAACTTACGGTGTGACAAAAGCTACGCCAATATTGTTTTTAATTTGCTATGATAAAGGTCCATATGAAGTGGTGATAAATTAAATCAAGCTTAACTGAGTTTTACCTCTACGTATTAACTGTGGGGTCGATAGAAACAGCTAAGAAAAAATATTTGATATTTCTTTCGTTCTTTAAACGTGGGCGTAATAACATTCATCCGAGACTCCTTTTAAGAAAGAGTTTAATTTTCTTGCTTTAAAGAAAAAGGTGTAATTTTTTAGTTTTATCAAATATATTAAGTATTATTTATTTTTTTGCCAACGGCCATCGACTCATTGACCGGCGATCGGTTTTCCTTGCCAATAATAATCAGAGACTGGTGCGTTTCATGTTTACTTAAAAATGTTCATGTTACCGTTGGTTGTTTTATTTATTTATTTTTGCCATTGGAATTCATGTTTCGAGTAGTAAGTCTGGGATATAAGTAGCCACGTGATTATCTACGTCGCTGTTTCAATCGGCAATTTCAATTGCCCAAGCGCAATTTTCATTATCATCATCAGTGCCAGTTGTACAGGAAAAAAAGAATACTTTGATTTTTTCTCCACATTATCCATTGAGATTTTTCAGATAGGCATAGAATATACTGTAGCTCGCCCTCAGTCTGTACGCAAAGCCGTCAGGTATTGAATTGACATTTGTCCTAGACAGCCTTCTAGGAATATATTTCAACACGCCGAGGAAATTAATTTATTATATATATATATATATATATATATATATGAAGAAATATAGTCTTAAGGTGTGATATATTTATGGGATAAAGTGCTCGATATCAGAGAGCGTGTGTAAATATAAAAGTGAACATAGTGAGTCAACACTTAGAGGCGACAGTCTGTTTCATGCTATATGCAACCGTCAGGCCACGTGTGCTGTTATTTTTCTCGGCTATTTATACATATACGGGTCAGTGGTGCATTGTGGGTAGTCTATTATAGCGGTTATTTTACCGGAAGTCGTTTATTTATTTATTTTGGTTAAATTATTTTGCTTGTTTTTATTTAATTTTATTTTTTGTTTCTTATTTTATTTATTTATTTACTTATTTTTTAATCGGTGTTTTTTATTAACGTCGTAAAAATTTGTTTATATCACTTATTTAATAGTTTTGTTTTGGTTTGAGAATTTAATTAAATCTATTTGTTCCGTTTTGGGGTTGGTTGTTGTAGTTTATTCTAACTATTATTTTGGCAGAAACAGTTTTTAATTTGTGTTTATTTGGGTTGATTATCTTTATTTGATTTTCTAACGGTAACTTTATCGGGATTGGTTAGTTTATTTACTTGGATGAATTTAGGTCAATTTATTTTACTTCTATATTTTCTCGTTTCGGTTTTCGATTTTTGAGTAACGTAGTATTTATTTATTTATTTTTTATTTCTATTTTATTTTATTCATTTATTTTTTTTTATCGTTATATAACAGTTATCGCTATTTTTTTCGTACGATTTTTTGGTTTGATTTTTTAGTCTAACTAATATTTTGGTCATAATGGTTTGCTACTTTGTTTATTATTTGCTTTATTTATTTGGGTTCGTTGTTTTTTGTTTTGTTTTTTTTGTTATTATTATTATTATTATTATTATTATTATTATATTTCGTCTATTCTAACAGGTGTGATTTGGTAATTTGTTTGGATTAATTAATTTTGCTCATTTTTTTTTTATTTTGTTATTTTGTTTATTTGTTTATTTATTTTTATATATATATATATATATATATATATATATATAGATAGATAGATTAGTAGTAGTATTTGAAATAATAATAATTAAGTATCCATTAAATCTAGAAGAACTCTCAGTAGAATGCAGAAAGCCTTTACTTAATTATGATCATTTCAAATCCTCCAAATAATGTCTTTCACTTGTATATGCTTGGTTGAACCGGATTCTCATGCTCTGTTTGGAGCGTCTTCGAGATAGATGTCGTGTCTCTTGGGGGCACAGTCCGTTGGGTAAGGGGAACTCGGATGAGTTACACAAAGGAATTTGTGAAGGCCGGCACTATATCGATTCTAATTCGGAACCACTTCGTCACTGAGACCAGTTGGTGCAGTTGGTATGGCGGATGTGTTGCATCGTAACGGTCCCGTTTCGATTCTCGGCAGTGGATACGCACTGCTGATGAGTCAAAAATATAGGTAGAAACGGCCGTCAAGTGCTTTCTGTATTCTGCTGAGGTTCTTCTAGACTCAATGAATTACTTAATTATGAATGTATATATTCATATATTCTTGTTTATAATATTCCATCGGCATTAGTTAACAGAAGTTGCTATCTAGCCGATCAGCCAAATTGCGCCGCATTTTACAGATACTGAACCCTAGAATATTGGAAACGAAAGATGCACAAGTAAAAATATATAAAAACGTGAATTTGAGAAAGAAATCACAATTTTATATAAGTTTCATTTAAAAAAATATACTGAAAAGTTACTGCGGTGATGTTTTTATTTAATTTGCCTTGTATTGCTAAAACTTTTCTTTTCTTGTCATAAATTATGTAGAAATTGTTCAAATTTATATATGCGTGTGTGCGCACGAATGTGTGCCTCTGTGTGTATGTGTTTGTGTATGCATACATACATATATATTATGAGACAATTTAAAACACAAGAAAATAGATTAAAAGTGCCTCTGTTATTTTCACGGTCGGTGATCTTGAGGAATCTTGTATTATGAAGAAGAGCTAATGTTAAGCTACTAATAGTGTTTAGCAGATAACTGTGAAAGCTTAACTATATTCTATATTTGAGCAACTAACGGACCAGGGAAGCAAAGAGTATATAACTACATATCGTCTTTAATAAGAAAGCAGTACACTTGTAATAAAAATATTTATCTGTAGTTGTAGAAGTGAAAGATAAAGGCATAGAAACTCCAGAGGTAAAATAGAAAAATTCAAGGTAAATGTATGCATACAAACCAGCATGTAATACCTAGGCACAAATCCACAAAGAGAAGTAATGAAATTAAAAAGACTCGATGCGTGACAGAGTACTAAGCAAAAGGTCTTAAGTGATTTCTATGTGAATAAGTATTACTAATACTGCCTATTTGAAGTTTACATGTATATGGACAGTTCCATGGCTGCCTTTGTCAGAAAAAAATTCAAACTGAAAAAACACATTTTGCCGAAAGTTCAGCTTTTCTATACTTCCTATTTTCACTTTTTCCTAATACAGTTGTTCTGTATTTTTTAAAACTGAACACATTTTTACCTGGTTGAAAATAATAATACGAACACGACTACTACTATTTCTAATGGTTAATGTTTAGAACGTTCGAATTCTGACCATAAGACCCGGATTCGAATCTCACCATGGTCGACTTATCTGGAAGGTGACTTCCTGATGTTATCGGATTGAAGGGGTCGATCCAAGCGTGCGGCACGTTTGAAAAGTGTGTGAAAACCATACTACGGGATTTCGCAAGCCTTGTGAAGGAAATTGGGCAAACGGAAAAATTGGGTGCCGTCGATAGGTGTGCTAGCACGAAGTCACAAGTCATCGTGGCCGAGGGCTTGAGAGTGCTGGCCTTGTTCACTCTAGATAACACGCTCTGTCCCAGAAACTGTAACTAAGGTCTATTCAGCATAGTTGCATTATAAACCACAGGTGGGCTCTGTGGTAGTGAATAAACACAAATGCAACTGAGCAAGCGCCTGAAATAGGCATTACTCAGTCGCCCTAGTATTCGGGTATCCCCGAATACGACTAGCCAGCAATACTCCTATTACAACGACAACAACAAAAATAACAATAACAATAACAATAATAATAATAATAATAATAATAATGTGAAAAGCGTTGTAGGTTCTATCTACAAAATAATGTATTCCAAAGAAAACTCAAGAGGTTCTAAGGGAAATTGGAAAAAGAACTATCGAAGTCAAAAAACCACCATCAATTGAAGAAATGCAAACAATTTTGGAAAACCAATATAATTCCAATGCAGATTGAATCAAACGATAAAAAGAAAGAATGAAGGATAAACCTATACAAGAATAAAAAAAAATAACCAAGAATACTGTTAGGCAAGCTATAAGAAAATCCCTAATATGATTGACGAGAGTATATACAATCTGTGGTCAAAAAATCTGTCATCTTAACAAATACATCCAACAACAATGAAACGCCTGGTCACCAAAACCTGATTAACTCCAACCTTGGACCTTGTGACTCAATGTCAAATCAATTAATAAAAAGTAAGGAAAATAAATGGAGCATTAACAAGCCATGATATCTTTATTTCCCGCAGTCGAAAATCCAGGAAAGAACGTCGTGAATCAGACATAGTAAATATGGAGAGCTATGATAGAAACTGAAAAAAGACAATATCTCAACCCAAATATACTTGCCAGGGTCTGCAGATAGATGATACAAAATAAAAGACTTTCAAATGCAAAAATAGATAAGGTAATACTAAATAAAGTAATTTAATCAGTAACCTAAACAAAAATGAGTAAGGTTGGAAATAATTAATATGACAGATGATTAGGTAAAACTAAAATAAATCAGATACAAAATCTTAATTTCTCTGGAAATAAATAGGGAGAATCCCGCTGCGATAAAAACAATTGCTTTGATTCAGATGGTCTCACTGAAGATGAATCAAAAGAGATTTGGGCAGAGTTCCTTGAAGACAACAGATATTAAATCACCGAAGAGAGAAACTACATCATTCAAATACTCAGCAGAGTAATTCGCACAAAGATGTCAGAAAGAGGACTGCTCCTAAAAATTCATAAGACAAAGTTCAATAAACACATTCTGCAGACATATAACGCCGCATTGCAAACAGTATTAACGGACAGATCACTGGAAAGCATCACAGAAGTAAATAATACCATATATGCAACAGCTTTAGCAGCTACTGGGAAATGTAATGTCATAACAAAGAAGACATTATGAAAGAAACAAAAGAACCCTCATGGAAGGCCATATTAAAGCGAGTAACTGAGAAAATATGATGTGAATTATCGATACTTTATGAGATTGAGAAATGAAATTTTTCAAGCAGGGAAAACAAGCAGAAATATCTAATTAAATTACTAAAACAAATTTCAGTAGTCAAAGAAATACTTAAACAGAAAGTGCAATTAAAGGCACAGAGAACCACATGATAACAAGAATAATTTACAAATTTAAAATCTAAAGTGATTTGAAATTGTTGTGGACGCAGAATAGGTCCGGAAGAAAACTCGAACTCAGCAATTTATTGAAAACAGTTTATTAACAAAAGGAACGAAAACAAAAAATGTTCAGTACAGTAGTCAACTCGTCAACAATATTTAACGATCCCCCCACGAGGATTGAATGTGGCACAAGGCCGAGTTTAACGTGGGTTTCTCCGAGCCCGTAGGCTCGGCCCAAAAATATACCCTTTGAACCCGCCTAGATGTTTAAAGTCGGTCGAAGTAAACTGAGTTCCGTTGTCACTGACCAAGAAATCTACTACCCCAAAACGAGCGAATAATTCGTGAAGGTAGATTATTGTTGCTTCCGTAGTGGGATTTTTGCATCGGAACACTACCGGCCATTTTGAATAACTGTCTACTACAATTAGATAGTAGAATCCCTCTAGCGGTCCCGTAAAGTCCACGTGGATCCTTGACCAAGGTCGGTCTGTCTTTGACCACGGTTTATGCGTGATAGGTGGTGTTTTTGCCGCCAATGCACAGCCCTTGCATGTGTTGACCATATTTTCGACGTCCTGGTCCATTTTAGGCCAGTAGACGTAGCTGCGCATTAGACGTTTCATCCTCTTTTTCCCCGGATGCCCAATGTGAAAATCCTTCAGGATTCTCTTTTGTAGGTTTTTTGGAATGACGACTCTCTCGCTGTATAGGAGTACCTCATCACATAGGGAAAAACTGTCTGATATGTGTTGGTCCATCTCTGAAATTTTTGTTTTTGTTGCACTAATGAATTCATCATTGCGGGCATCATGTTTTATTTCTTGTAGCATCAAAGGAAGTTCTCTTATAGTGCTACACAAAAAAGTTTTTATTTCCCCCCTCCGTTGGGAGTGAAGCGATCACAGAATTTTCTAAGGGTTCCCTATGTCTTGGAACCAGTCTAGAAAGTCTGTCAGCGTGACAGATTTTTTCGAGGGGAGGCATTCAAACTTGAATTTGTAATTTAGGAAAATTGTCCCCCAGCTCAGCAGTTTGTTTGCCGTATAACCGGGTAATCCTTTTTTGACCCAATAATACTGAGTAGCGGTATATGGTCCGTTTGTAATGTGAAAAAATTTCAGTGTATGTAACGGTGAAATTTCGTGACTTCGAATATGATTGCTAAAGCTTCTTTTTTCTATTTGGGAATAGCTCTTTTCCGCTGGGAGCAGGGTCCTTGATGCATGAGCGATGGGCTTTTGCGTTCCGTTTGGCATTTTAAGAAGGATGCATGCTCCTATTCCATGCGAGCTTGCGTCGCAAGCAACAATGAACTCGAGGTTCGGGCCGTTGTGCGTAAGGAATAAATCCGATGTTATGACTTTGATAGTTTTCTCGAATTCCTCTTGGCATTCGGGTGTCCATTCTCAAACCTTATCTTTTCTTAAAAGCTCGTTCAGCGGGGAACGGAGGTTATGCATATTTGGGTTAAACGCTTGGTAGTAATTCGCTAACTCCAAAAAACTCTGAAGCGCTGTGACGTTTTCAGGAACCGGCATGTCCTTAATTGCAGTTGCCCTTTTCTGGGTCCGGTCTCCTACCGTCTTTGTCTATGATGTGACCCAAATATTTGATTTCTTTCATGATGAAGTAACATTTGCCTTCCTTTATTTTGAATCCATAGTCTTGTATTCGTGAAAATACTTTGTGGTTGTGTCCCCGGTGTTGTTACAAGCTTTTACTGTTTATCAAGATGTCGTCTAGGTAAGCCATTGAAAAGTCAAGGCCACACAGCATGGTGTCCATAAACTGCTGAAAAATGGCTGGTGCGACATTGACTCCAAATGCAAGCCTTTCAAAATTGTATAAGCCTCTATGTGTATTTATACATAATAATTTTGAGCTTTCTTCCCCAACGGTTATCTGGAAATAAGCTTCGCTGAGATCGATTTTCGAAAAGAACTTGCCTTCATTAAGTTTTGCAAAAACTTCTTCCGGGCTTGGAAGTGGGTAATGATAATCTTTTAGTGCTGCGTTTAGTCCAGTAGAAAAATCTGCGCACACGCGGATTTCCTTAGACTTCTTTACATACACTAGTGGTGCTGCCCATTGGCTATATTCCTCTTTAGATAAAATGCAAGTCTCTACAAGTCTGTGTAATTCCTTATCTATTTCATCTAACGAAGCGAAAGGCACATTCTTTTGTTTTCTTAAATATTGGTTGAGTGTTCTCTTTTAGCTCAAATTTTGCTGACATTTTTTTGTATCTACCAAGGCCAGACGAAAAGACCTCGGGGAAGTTTTCTTTTAATTAATTTCTTAGTTTATCTGACTCGGCCGTCTTTTCTGACAAAAAGTATTAATTAGCAAATCCCACAGATTGAACTGCTGCATCAAATCTGTGCCAAATAGATTGTGTTTTTACCACGAACATTTCAATTTTTTGGTTGTTCCTTTCAAAGTAACGTTCACGATTATTTCACCCTCGAACTTAATTTTTTTACCGGTCACCGACCTAGCTATTTTGCCGGTTTTTAACGTTATTGGTTTATTTAAACTTTTCCAAGTATGTAGGTTGATTATTTATAAATCAGACCCAGAGTCTAATTGTAACCTGACTTTTTAATTCAGTATTTCTACCTGCACATACTTTCTTATATTATTGACGTCCAACTCGTCTGTTTTTTGTAATTCTAATCTGGCTTTTTCCTCCTTTATTTGCTCTGCAATGTGAACTCTTGTGCCCAAATTTATTACAAGTTAGACAAGTTTTAAATCGATATTGGTAATCTTTAAACCAATGAAGAGCTCCACAACCGTAACATGGACGATGCGGTAATTTTTTCTGTTTTTCATTGAGTTGACATTTTTTCTTAGGAGAGTGAAAATATTTGTTTTTTTGGTTTGACGTGTTTTTGAATGGGAGGAAAATGTGGTTTTTGATGTAATTTTCTTATGTGTGCAACGCCTGACTTTTTAATGTCTCCAGAATCATTTTTTATACTTATATATTTTTGGCAGTCCTCGTCTATATTTTGTAAAGTTAAATTGGGTTCTCCCTCTAACCTGGTTAGGACTCTACGTCTAATCTCTGCATCTTTCCTTGATACAAGTCCTTGTACGAATATTAGGCATTTTAAATTGTCTGCTGTAAGTTCGGCCAATTTAAAATCGTCACAATGTTTGTTAACTACCGATGCGAACGTCGAGTAATCTTCGCTGTCTTTCTTGGTTAAGTTTAAACACTTCCACCTTTTGTGGAATAACGACGTTTTGCGGCTGAATAATTCTGTAAGAATATTTACAGCCTACAAGTCAAATCACTAGTTTTTCGAGGTAATATGTAGTCCACAAATTTTCTATGTTCAATAGTCCCTAATTTCCGGAGCAGTAGGCGTAGCTTTTTAGCGTTTGCCCATTTCCCACAATCTATTTCGAATAGATCCTCATACCTTCTGAAATATGAAGCGAAGGTTTTATCTTCGTCTGGCGAATAAGTAAAATTGTCAATTGCACTCCAAATAGCGTTTTGTGAAAAAGTAGTTTCGCTCTCGGTATTTTGACCCTTATTCGACCCTGTAGAAGCAAATCTTCAAACCTCTTCTGTTGTTCTATCATTTGTCGCTGTAATTTTAAATGTTCTTCGTGTTTTTGCTGTAATTCTAATCGTTTCTCTTCGTTTCCTTGTTGTTGTTCAAACTGGACTCTAAACAGTTCTAAAATAGTAGCTTTAAAATCTTCCATGTTTTAATTTTCACTATTACGCTTCTGATGTAATTTTAATTGTACCCAACATTTGAGTTCCTCGGAGGGGAAGGAAAAAAAAAGAAATCACTGTTATTTTCTCTTTAAATGTGTTATTCTCGTACACAGTAGTTTTTTTGGACAACAACGAAACGTAAAGTTTATAACTTCGGCGCAATTTCTCTTTTTTTCGTCGATAAGCCTGTTTTTTAGACTTTTTGTCGTTCTCCCGTAAAGTTCTTTAATCCTCGTCGCCAGTGTTGTAAACAATGGTAACCAAAAATGTTTTTCCTTTTATGGTTCGCACATGGAGTTCTTTAAATCCTCATCGCCAGTGTTGTGGACCCAGAATAGTTCCGGAAGAAAACTCGAACTCAGCAATTTAGTGAAAACAGATTATTAACAAAAAGAACGAATACAAAATATTGCACATCCGACTGACAGAAAAGTACTATATTTATTAGTACAAGAAGTACAAATTGTGACACAAGGCCGAGAAGGGGAGGGGTAGAGGCTGGTCAACACTAACTATCTTATACCTAGCTAATCAGATTCACGACCCATTCATACATTACAATTTACTCATTCACCACAAGAACTCATCCATCACCGTTCAATCCGCCATCCACCATAATACCACATCCTCTCCAGGGGAACCTACAAAAACGCGCCCCACGCCATAAAAATTTGATGAAGATAGACAATATACATAAAATTCTAATAGTGATAAAATGAGAGGGGAGGGGAGATGAACCCAATAATAAACTAAAATCAAAACAAAATGCACACTAAACATAATTGATGTTAGTAGGGACCGTCCAACACTCAAAACAGAGGGGCCGCTGTATTCTGCCCAGAGGACAGAATCAAGAGGCGCTCTTGCTAAGGAAGACTGACAGCAAAGTACAGTAGTCAAGTGTAGACAGCCCTCTTGAGAGCCATAATATAGTAATAGGACGAGTCCATTTAATCCATAAAGTTAGGTCCCATAACAGAAAAATGAAATGGCAATATTCTTTGAAATGCGAGGAAGGAATATTATTGTGATTTCAGTGGCTAAAAGCGAATTGTGACCAAACCTATTAAAGTTGTGTGACTTCCTTGACCAGCTGTGGATATCATGCCAACTTGGAACCATCGAAATATCGGCTATTTTGGAAATGCGCCTATTTTGAGGAAAGTGCTGTCTGTCTGAGTTTCTTGCTGTGATTTGTCAAATAACTTAATGTACCCCTTGTATTCACAGTGTGACAAAGCATAATTCTAAAGACAAAAATATTGTAATTACAGCGACATAAAACATACTAATATTTATAATTTCATTATATAGTTATAGCTTATTAAGTTATGATAAAATAATATTATATTTCTAGGATTATAATAATATAAAAAATTCTAATAACATTGCATATTTGTAAATTATATTCATAAAATATTGTTATATTAACAATATCTTTTGTTTCAAAAATTATTTCTTCGTATGTGTTCTTTTTAAGTTCTTTGGCAATGCATTAGAATATGGGAATTGACCTACATTAACCGATTATTTCATAAGTTTTCTCTAAAATTATTATGAACACTTATAATTGTGCTATATATTAAATAACTAATAACACGTTTTAATTATCAAATTTTAGAAACAAAAAGATAATGTACTAATCAAAATGCACTAATCCATCAGCATCTCTCAAAACTTTTGAAATGAAGAAACTGTCGAATTTATCTTGTTTACGTCTCAAGGTATTTGATATTTTAATTGTATGATAAAACTTTTACTTTGATCACTTATAAAAATAAGTTAAGATAAAAAAAATTATAGCTTATATATATTTCAATGTAATTCATCCGCATCTGTTCAAATATTACGAATTAAGAAAAAGTAACATTTATATTTTCCACATCACAAAATATTTGATATTTTAATTATAGGATAAATTATTTGCTTTATTCATTTATAAACATAAATAAAACTAAAGAAGAAAAAAATGGCCCGTTTATAACTCAAGTTAATCCAACGCCATCTTGTCAAAACTTTCGGTTTGAAGAGACATTCAAGCTCAAAATTTTAAGAAATGTTCATCAATCACTTCACTGGGTATTCAGGTGCAAATTTTCGAAAATGTCAGAACTTATTTTAAATTTGATAAGAAAATTAAACAAAGAAAATATATAAACGTTCGGAAGATATTAGACATGATTTGTGTTGCTTTTATTTTTGTTTTTCTCTTATACGTTTCTAAAATGATCGAAAACCCGGCGATTTCTACGTGACCACGAATGCTTGTGATAAATGATATAAATTTGCATAATCAGAAGTGATACTGTTGAAATCCATGAAAAATCATTACGTTTTCTTTCTCATATGTCAAACAAAGATGAATTAATGTTTGCCAAAACTAAACAATGTCACAATACTATTTTAATATTTAATAGTCTAATATTTCTTATTTCTCATGTTGGAGAATTAGTGTGTAGACATAAACGCATTTACTAACTGAGTTTTGATCTGTAATTTCCAGGCCATTATAAGCGAGTCAAATTGTTAATATTCGCTGCAGGATTATATCCCTTACAAGAGAGGGAATTATATTGGAAACGCAAAACTTTTCCATCGTTGACTCTAGACTTTTTTATGTACCGACTTATTTTTATTGTTTCTTTTTTTATGAATGACTAATCACTCTGTATAATTTGTATTAATATACGTTTACCAAATTTAGAAACCGAAGTTAATAACCAAACTAATGTTTAGGGAGTTTTTCTTGGTTTAATGAATATACCTATTAATATATACTAGATGTTCCCTTATCATTTTGAGTATCTTCATTCTATCACATGCCAATCACTGTAATCTTCTACTGGGAGATTCCTACCGAAGTTGAAGAAAAATGTTTAAGCAATTCCTGATGGATAATAGTTTTTACCTTTTTCGTCCGTAGTATTCTGTCAAACAATGCCCAGGCGCTGTTCAGGGTTGATGTGCCCATGATAGAAATCGAACCCCAAATTCACAGCAACCACAGAGCGATTACTTTTACCGCTTAGTATAGATAATTGTCTTGCATTTTAAAAAAAAAGTGTTGCTCGTGTCCATCTAGTAATTGGAAGAAAGGTGGGGAGAAGTTAGTCCTGATGAACCAAAATACATTTTGCATATTAATTAGTGAATTCTACCAAAGCCTAAAGACCAACGTAACAAATCGTTCCACAGATCATCTAGGAAAACGTACCGTGTTTCTAGGCGTATCCAGATACGTCTACTGGCACAGAATTATTCGAAAGAGGATTCGCCCGAGAAAATTAAACCTTGTAAAATATACAAGCTCTTCTTGGATATGAGATTAGCTCATTTCATACATTTCATAATATTGGGCAAAGGCTTACGCCCAACATCCATCCATTGATTGCCAATATTACGGAGATACCGAATAGAGACTCATATCGATATACGTTGTTATGTGTGAAGTCCTCTTCCTTGGGTTGTTTTCTAGAGAAAAACTGAACAGTTCGTAGACACCAGCTCAGAAACTGGTGACAGTTGTTATTTTCCTTAAATTCGAATTTCAGTTATAGCCCTATTCACTTATTAAAGTTCCGTTTAATTCTACCCTCACGGTGTACTCATCTTGACTGTCTAATGATTCTGGCCCTTAAAAAGCTTGACAATTCTACTCACCCGTTTTCTCTACAAAATGTAATGTTGAATAAGAAGTTCACTTCTGAAAAGACACAATTTAGATTAGATAAATATTGCAGGGCCCGAAATAGAACGATAACATTGGCGTGACAGTTTCCTTACAGATATATCTCTGTATATTTACTAAAGAGATAGGAAATATATACCCATGTATCTAATCATTATGTAAGTAGTCAACATAGGGGTTTACACAAGCTTTTCTTTTAAGGAGATACACCATACAGATACTAGTGTCATTTTTTTGTTTTTGCAAAATTTGGAACTGATGGCCCACTTAAGACATTCATCTAAATTATTGCTTATAACTGGTGTCGAACATTATTCAATATAAAACTATAACAATTATCCAACTAAAAAAAAGGTATAAATAGAATTACAAGGTTTTAATTATTCTAACCTCTCTGAAAATAGAATATAATGATTTACTAACTTCGATGTGATGCAAGGGCGAACTTATTGACCACTTGCCGAGGACTGAACACTCTACTTAATCATAATTGAAGAGAGTGCTCAAGTATGACAATATATAAAAGTAGATATAATAATCAAGTATAACGATATATAAAAAGAAGTAGAGATAATAATCAAGTATGACCCAATGAAGGGTCAATTCACATGAATTGAATTAGATCACAGTCATACTAGTTGTCATTTGTGTACTTTGTAAGTTACCTGTGACACTTTTCATTAGTGCGCATGGTATGGAAACATGAGTAAAAACAATTAACATTGATTGCCCAGTAGAACAATTTAAGTTTAGAAACCTCTTGGGAACGACAAGAGTAACCAGCAAAAGGTGTTATATTCCGTGCTAATAGGAATATATATTTGAACAACACGGTGGATAAAATAAGTAAAGGTTTAGTTTCAACCGGGTTCCTCACTGCTCAGTGGCAGACTGTTCGACTGTATAGCCGAAAAAGTTTTCGGCTAGTCGGTATTTACTTGCCCCCACCTACGAGGCTAGATATGGCACAAAGCCGAGTATAACGTGGGTCTTCCGAGCCCGTAGACTCGTCCAAAAAATCCCTGTAGAACCCGCATAAATGGGATCGGGTTGGTCAACCTCCCCGAACGAGAATCTGACCTTCGGCAGAGCCTCGTTCAGGCAGAGAGTTCGACTGTATAGCCGAAAAAGCTTTTGGCTCGTCTCAGTAATCCGTTGACTTATACATAGTTATATGTAGTTACTACCTATAGTGTAGTCACTCATGGGGATGACAGGTTATTCCATTACATCAGGAGGAAAACTGAATCAGATGCAAATTGCATGATACCTAAAGCAGTTGCCTGTGTCCCTTAATCAATGCATTAATTACCAGATATTAAGTTATTATCAGAGGAGATACTTAAATAATGATTTTGATATGAACAACATTGATAAAAATAATAATAAATGTAGGAAATATGCAGGAAGCATGTCCACCAGTTATTATCCGAGATTGAGGAGGTGAAACACATGTGGGATATATTTATGTTCACTATCACTACGGAATAGCCATGAATGAAACCTGATAGACGTTACGGTATCTGGGCATATGAATAGTCCGAAGAAGGAGCAGAGTTATCAGGATAAGGTAGAGCAAATCGGAGCAATTTAATAAGTAGCAGCACAAGTCGCCCCTGTTAAGTTTGCCGCACTATGGACTATATCTAGGATACTCTGTGATTCGCAATACACCTGAGGATGACCTTATATCATTCGGAGTGCTTAGGTGGCAGTACGGCATATAACCGATCATCGTACCTCTCCGGTTCAGCCAAAATCAAAGATATGATCTTCGTCACCAGGCCGATTTTTTTAAGAAATCACGAAAATTCCAACAATAATAATAATAATAATATCAATTTTCATTGTTTTTTTTATGTAAATTTGGTAATCATTTAAATACACACACAAATATGTATATATTTAAATTTGGCACCACAAAATTTGTATATGGTTTTCAATATACAAGAACTCATTCTTTAAAGAGCTATAATCGTCTACATCCTGACAGGACAACGGCATAGTCCGCTTATGAAGAAGAAGGAGAAACAGAAGAAGATTCTTAAAGAGAATCGTCTACATCCTGAAGGAAGGAGAAAGAAGAAAGAAGGAGAAAGAAGAAGAAAGAAGAAGAAGAAGGAGAACGAAGAAGAAGGAGAAAGAAGAAGAAGAAGGAGAACGAAGAAGAAGAAAGAAGAAAGAAGAAGAAGAAGGAGAAGGAGAAAGAAGAAGAAGAAGAAGAAAAAGAAAAAGAAGAAGGTGCTCTCATTACCGGTGGTACTGGTGCTGTGTAAATAAGTACTAACTGACATCATGGGTAACTAAACTGGTTGTCCAAACATTTCTTTTCCCCTCAAGAGGTGAAGGCACATAAAGACGAAAATAGTTATCATTTCACCTCACATCCAAGGAAACCACTGTTATTTCGATTTCAGAAACCCGTGATTAAGTCTAACCACCCGTACAACAAAAAAGTAATTCAGAGATACTAAAGAGAAGAAATCTATGGAAAAACATGACCGCTTATATCCTGGACGAACATGGCCATTAGCACATTCGCTAATATATGTCCAATCGTTTTGAAATATTGTGAAATGCAGCGATTATACAATTAATGACTCGAATTTTATACTTATCTATTCTTAAAAATTGTTCTTTCGGTCGATCGGATCTCCGAAATTAGCGAGGTTTGTGCTGCACCTTCTAATGCACATTATTTGTATAGCCTTCATTCCCTTATTGATCCACGGCAAACGTTGTTATTTAGAACATTGAAACTCTTTATTGAGCCTGAAAAACTAGGCAGTCAAAAGATAATGTGATAAATAACAAAGGTGGAGATAATAGATACAAGGATTCATTGGAATGTAAAATGTCATTAAAGGGAGATTATATATTCATTTGAGATTTTAGATGCTAGGCATATAAAAAATAAATGTTTAAATTCTTGTTAATGCAATCGGACATGTTAAACGAGTCAGGCTTGCATGGACATAAAATCATATTCCGATAACAACTTGTGAAAATAACCGCAGTTATTTTGCTCTTCATTGCTTCCGAATGATCAACTACTCCCGATTTTTGAATAAAATAACGAAAATGATCGTGTACTTGTGGTTTTATCCACGGCCTTATTGCAAAAACCGTCTCAGTGAAGCGTGAAATCAAAACTATGACACCTCATTTTCGTTTGTGTCAATCTCATTTTTTTTCTTCTTTTTCCTTCCCTTTTTATATGTCGGAACGCATTTATATTATTGGCAATTACTTTACACCTCGCGGAAAAGATCAGCGCTGCACAATGGAAACGGCGCGAATATAAAACGGCCATTGTATAGGGACGCCATCAAAAGAATCTGAAGGAAAAAGCCACGTAGTTTATGCCGACTGGAAAATCAATCCACTCGGATTAGACAGGGCGGTATCAAACAGTCGAAATTATATATTCTATATAAATAACCATTTATTTTTTATCGCATGAAATTTAATATCGCATCATGTTATATAAGTCCGCCAAATGAGAAAAAAAGTCATTACGCTTATAAACACACGCAGATGAGTATATATATATATATATATATATATATATATATATATATATATATATATATATATATACCTACTCTTTCAACGACAGATATTTTGTAGTTTTATACAGAATTAAGATATATATTTTGTCGGTCATAAAATATATTGTTAGTAATTTACTATAAAAGATTGTTTTTTCTTATTTTATTATAAAATATTATGTTGCTTTTTCTCTGCGGTTAATTATATATTAGGGTGTTTGAGAAGAAAGCATTAAGACAGAACAACAAATAAGAGCACGATAAATAAATCATATATTTTATATATATAGAAAGAGAGAGACGTGAAAATTTATTTATTTTTTATTTTAAAATATAATTAACTTGTGACATACGCATCATATACAGATGGGAACTGTCCATTTTCTTTTTATATTATATAAGTATATATATCTGAGATAGAGAAAATATCGCATACTAAAATGACTCCGCCAATTCGCACAAAAAAAAAAAATTGCAAAATGAAATTCAAGGTTTTAGCTTAAAACTTAATTCGAAAAAAAAAACATTTTTAAAATCGAAATTTACATTGAGATATTTGTAAAAATAAAATATGTATAAGAACACCGCAAAAATTTATATCATATATATATATATATATATATATATATATATATATATATATATATATATATATATATATATATATATAATTATTCTTACAAAGGTTGATTTTCTTGTCGAGAAATCCATCGTCGCGATACCTACCGTTATGGGTTGCATTAGTAAAACCAAAATATTTTAATAATTTGAAAGTAATTTTATTCTTTCAACGACAATGATATTTTACCAGTAAATGTCATTTTATACTTTCAGAGTTTTATTTGTATGTTTTTTTTAGATATATATTTTGTCGGTCATAAAATATATTGTTAGTAATTTTACTATAAAAGATTTTCTTTCTTACTTTATTATAAAATATTATGTTGCTTTTTCTCTCGCGGTATTCTTCTTATCGATTAATCTCCTGAACTATTTAATAAAATAGGTTACTTAATACAATTTTTTTTTGGGGGGGTGAAAACCTTAACTTGCCCAATAAACTCTTACAAAGTATATGTATTTTGCATTTGCTGAATGACGAAATATATAAAAATGCCTAGAAATATTTGTCATATTTTACAAGGCCATTTTAATTCCTACATTTGTCTTTATTATTGATAATTGTTTCCAGCAAGTAGAAATGGTGAACATCAAAAGTGACAACATAATAAATGATAAATAAACAGAAGTGACTACGCCGTGTGAAAGGTTTAGAAAAAAAAAAGTTCTCCAATCAACCGGCACATTGGGAACTTGTGATGTGTTGAACGATATTCAAGCAGTCTGTTTGAGTAACTGGAACTCGCTTGATAACAAATGAAACATTTTTTTTTTACCTTTTTCTGCCATTTTCCTCTTTCTCTTTTTTTTCTCTTTCTCTTTTTTTTTCTCTTTTCTTTACATCATTACGTCAACTTCTCTCCCTTTCTCCCTTATTTACTCAACATTTACACAATATCCTATTGTTTCGCTTGTTTATTCAACCACAAATACATTGTAACAATCCTGAGTAATGTTTTACGTAAAAAGAGGAAAATTAATTGCAATTTGTGAGATATTCAAGTAAGTGTCATTTAGAATAGGGGTGTGCAAAAAGCGGCCCACGGGAGACTATGTAGCCCGCGAAGTCTGTCATTGTGGCCCAGCATTTTTTCATGCCTGGAAGCACTCGTACAAAATATGTTGCAAGTATTCAAAAACTAAGAGAGGAATTCGACAAAAGGTTTGTAGATTTCAGAAAATATGAAAAAGAGTTAAAACTGTTTGCTCAACCATTTGAAACGACAGCTGAAAACAGTGCTGACTGCTATTAAGTGGGGTTTATTGATTTGCAGTCAGAGATGGACTTGAGGGAAGCAATTCAGTGAGATTTATTTGGCGAAATTTTATTCAAAGTATGTTGGTGGAAATTATACAAATTTGAAAAAAAGTACCATTAAAATGATCCCTCTATTTGCAAGCACATACTGGAATGAACGGATTTTTTTTTCAATGATGAAACTAAAAAAAATCAAATTGCTGAATTGAGCTTCTGATGTTAATTTGGCAAGACAGCTGCATGTTGTCACTGCATCTGTAAAAGCTGACATTAAAAAAAAGTTGTACAAAGACAAAAAGTATCAAGTGTCACATTAATAAAATTATATATTAGCATGCTTATTTATTTAATAAAAATGGGAAAATGAATCCATATGTTTGTACGTTAAAAATATATGTTCTGTTTAAAAGAAAATGCATAACTTTGGAGATGACAGGTCCTTTTTATCAATTAAAGTTTTGAAAGTGGACCTCCAAGAAAATATTTTGAACTCCTCTGATTTAGTAGAACATTTAAAAATTTTCACTGAAGATCAGGATGATACCAGACTGGTCCGTAGTGAATATTTCTTCATCTGAAGAAACAATATACAAAATACGTCTGTAAATAAAGCAGAGAAAATTGTGCAATAGATTTTCAAATTGAGAATAATTTTTTCACCCAGACTCACATACGCACACGTGCGTAGAAACATGCGTCTGGTCGATTCTGAGTTAAAAGACATCTGATCAAAATTAAACAAAAAGGAATTGGAATAATTAATAAGATCATAACTTGTTAGAATAAAGAATGTACAATCACTATCAGGTTTCATCAGGCACCTCGGCATGGTGTAATGGTTAGGAAGCTTGTCTTGCTAGATCAGTTACAACTGAAAAGTGAGTTCGATCCTCACTAGATGCCCCATACTTTCTGCCTTGTGCCACATCTAAGCTGCGCATAGAAAATAACTATCAGGTTTCATGCAGTGTATATTTTAACTGGAGGGAGATGAGTCCAGATGGTTTTGTTGCTGACTTAGTTTTACTCATTTTTTGAAGCTTAATCCCTATCTATGTAAAATGAAAATGGTTCCATCGATGTTACTCGGACCGATTATGGCCATATCTGTATGATTCACTTGATTTCATTTAACACAAAGCAAAGCGAGTGTTTGGAAAATAAGAAAAGAAGATAAAATTCTTCTTCATTAATAACGTCAATGTTTTAGTTATCGATAATTCGAAACAGTCAACAACAGGTGTCATATAAATTTCTTATTGTTGACAGAGTTAATGTCCCGGTGTTACTTATAATGTTCAAGATTTCATCGAAAAAAAAAAAACACTGACAAAAGAAAGACCCGAAGTGTAACAAAATAATAAAAAAGAAACGTTAACACTTTGTCCCTCAAATTCCATCCAAATAAATAAAATGGTAACATTTATCTCGAATCTGTAATAACGACAGATCTGGTTACTAGAGTATCTCTTCAAAATTTACTTTCCAATGAGAAACATTCCAATTCTCGATATTTAAATAATTTATCTAATAATAATTAAGTCAGTGTACTGCAGCTATATATGGCCGAGTGGAGTAGTTAGAACGTACGCATTCTGACCATGAGACCCGGGTTCGAATCTCACTATGTCAGGAAGGAAATTTCTTGTTGGAAAGGCTCCTGAAAACCATAACACATGTTAACCCAAACTTTTTCAGTGAAATTGGGTAGACGGAACCCTTGGGTGCCGTCGATAGCTGTGCTAGCACGAAGTCACAAATCATCGTTTTTTCAAATTGTTGATCTCATTAGATAACACGCTCTTTCTCAGAAACTATAACTAAGGTCTGCTCAGCATAGATGCAGTATAAACCACAGGTGGGCTCTGGGGGTTTTGAATAAACACGAATGCGCCTGAGAAAGTTGCAATAGGGACTGGCTAGCCGCGCTAGTAGACGAATATCTTCGAATACGAGTGGCCAGCCATACTACAACTATCCATTAATATTATTTTATACAAAACGTAGTTTCCATGCTAACAGTTTCTTCTCTTGCACTTCTCGTTTCCTCATTTTTTTATTCCGGTCAACTTTGATCTTCAAAAATTTAAATGCAATGTCAATCGTTATATCCTGTCTTTTTTTTTTTTTTAATATTTATTCTTTTATTGTTCTCTGTCCTTACCAATATTTTCTCATCTTATTTTTCTCACACTTAGTAAGCCTTTGTGTTTTTGTTGCTTTATTAACTTGATTGGATTGAAGCGCTTTAAGATATAACATGTTTGCAAAAAATGCTGATTGTTATTTCATATCCAACTTTATTATTATGATTAGTATTTTCGGTAATATGCTTAATCCTACATAGATTATCATAAGCAAAGTCATCATCATCATCATCATCATCATTAGTCCAATACTTGGTATGGTGTTAGGGCCACTGCGCAGATGAGCACCTGATCAGTTCCTGACACATATCTGGATTTAAAGTCGACGTGGTGCTTATTCGTGCGTAGCGTGCTTTGACCAAGTAGACGTGAGATAGTCCACCTCTTCCCAGCTGAAAAACACATAGGAATCTTCTAACTTGATTTCGCCTTGCTCATGGACACATGGCTGTTTATTGCATTGGAAGGAACTGTCCGCTTTTTCCGGAGACCAGCGATGTCATGTCTTCACCACACAGACAATATCCATAGTGATTGAGCCTAGTCTACCCCATTGTGCTAGATGGCCGTTGACCGTACTAAAATTCACCTTTCACCTTTGATATGACATTTTTTAATCTCGTTGGATGTCTAGCCATCACCCTCTCCAGAAAAGGTCTTTTGTATTCGACTACCTGAAAATATGTGTAAAGTATTTGGACCTGGTTAAATATAACTGGCAGAAGAAAAAGAACTGACAAAGTTTGAAATAAACAATGGCAAATAAAAAAAAGAACAGAGCCGGAATAATACTAAGCAAAAAATCTATGCAATACAAAAAGTAAACAAAGCAACAGTAATGAGTCAAAAATTCACAGACTAAGAATTGTGTTAACACGCAAAAAGGGATACAGACTAGTGATCACATCGTACTGCATCCCAGTATGCATCTCGATGTTTCGTCTATAAATTTAGAGAGGGGATGTTTTTGCAGTCATTCCTGACAGGATTTGAACTAACAAGATGACAGAGATACAGGGTAGCAATAATACTAGTAGCCTGACCTGACATAGAACCATAGATAGCATAATGTAAACACTCAAAATTGGTGGCCCCATATTTATTCTACAACAACATACCTTTCACAAATTTACAGTTCATTCACATAATGCCACTTGCAAGAAGTTGAGTCACTCACCTTTCCCCCATTTCTGAAAATGTAAGTAGTATATTGGATTCATAGAGCGTTTTACCTAAGAACTGTCACATTTGGAACTGTGCAGCCTGGGTACTTCTTGAACTCAAGGTTAAGCTTTTATGTATCTTCACTACCGATTCCTCTTCCATTCATATCACATACTGCATTCATCATTAATATTTTGAATCTAAATATCTACAGTGATTGTCCCTCGAGCATTTTATTCCGTGAAAGATTGTGTTATGGGGTCCTCCCCTTTTTCATATAAGTGGACTCGACCAGAGTGTTACTTGGACTGCTGCCGTTAAATACCCAGAGTCAGTAAGAATAGAGAGTGAGCAGAGAGTGAGCAGAGATTGTGATTGAGTTGGAGGTAGAGTAATAGTGTGAGGTAACCGCTTGTAGAAGTCAGTTAAAATCCAGTCAGTCAGTCGTTCACGACCGGCTGATCGGTTGAACTCTCTGCCTTCGGGCGGGGAGGAACCCGAAGGAGGCTACGCCGAAGGGCGAATTCTCTTTCTGGGAGGTAAACCGACCCTGAACCCGTTTATACGGGTTCAATGGGCATATTTTTTGCCCAGCCCACGGGCTCGGAGATCCCACGTTAAACCGGCCTTGTGCCACATGATGCCCACGTAGTGGGGAGTTGACTAATATAGTCAGTCACAAGCACAAGACTCTAAGGAAGTCCTACTTCGAGACTATATATATATATATATATATATATATATATATATATATATATATATATATTATTATTATTATTATTGTTCCTACTAACCGACGTTCCTGGATTTACTAACAGTATTACCCATTGTATTACTGTGTAAATACATTTAATTTCTTGTCTATAATTCTTGCGTTTGTCATTCATTGGAGACCGAATTTCATCTCGGAATCCACAACAGTTTGTAAAAGAAGAACATAAATAATTAAGGGGTAATAAACTAACAGAATAAAATAAAATCTAATGGAATGACGAGGCAGGCATTTACAGTGTGCTATAATGTTATAAAGGATTTAGACAAAATGAAACAGATGCACACAGATGATTAATTTACATTGCGTAGCCTGCTATACTAATGTGAATATCAGCAAATATATCTTTTTTATGTTAAAAACAAAAAAAAATGTAAATCTATGAATTTCATGTGATGAAGGTTGAAACTCTTATATCCATGTACGCCATTCAAATTACACGATTCCTTTATAATCGAAAAAATTATTTTTTTAAAAAACTGGGTTCCAATAAAATACATGATTGAGAGGATACAATTACTCTATTCTTAGCGACGACTTAAATCCTAAAATACACAAATAATCTCAACAAGTGAATTATAGAATGAAATAATTACAACTAAATCATTTTAAAGCTAATTCATCCTAAAATGTACCTTTAACAAAATGCAATCTACTTTATTCTAATTAAATGAAATATAACATTACGGTAGCCGAAAAGAAAGAAAAAAAAACGAAAACATCCACAAGACATCCTTTACTATCGAGAGTGTTACTTCAGGATGTGGGTGATTATGACTCTCTACAAACTCTTAATCCTGGTAACTATTTGCAAAGTGTGGCCCTTTGCCAAGACATTCAACTAACATCAATTGACACAAGCTCGTAAGGTAGGCTGCACAGTAATTTCACATATCCTTTTTTAACCTCGATATGTCCAGTGAGTGTCAAAGTCGCCAATGCTTCTTTATTATTCATTTTCAAATCTCACTTCCTTGTTATAAGTATAATTATCCTTTTGATTTTCATTGGCCGGAAGACTTACGCGCTTGATCCATATATGCCCGGCATTAGAATATTGAAATAGGTTAATTGGCTATTGGCGAGCCTCGCTGTCACAAGATCCCTAGTTGTCGCATGCATTTTTTAAAATACCGTTTTCATTCTTTTTTTTTTTCAGGAGGTAGTTAATTATTAATGCCCACATATTTCTGTTAAGGAATATCTTCAGATTTCGAAAATTTCCCAGGAAACATTTAGAGAAAATGGAAAATTTTCATTGGAGATTTCTGAGTTGTTTCCCTTTTTCTATATTGGTTTAAAATGACAATTGTATTTATCCTAGAACAGTTGCTAGAACTAGAGGACACAATGTGCCTATATGTCACACATAGCTGAATGAGAAGGTGCATTAATTTGAAGTGAATACAGCTCAACCATGCTAATTCACTACCGTCAACGGCCAACACGCGCATCCTCCTATATAAATATGTAACTCTAATCTCTTCTCGACGTGACTGTAACTTCCGTATAATTACTTAAATATAGAGAGTCTCGGTTAATACTTCATTCCTGGAACTGGACATTGTCGGACTCCATATGGATGTACGCGAACGTGATTCATATTTAAGCAGACTGTATTTTTTGTCAATATTGCCATTTATGTGATAACGAATATTCTTGCAATTTGACCCGTCCCAATGTTACATAATAAATGGATTCATTTTACAAGTCTCGATAAAGACGCTCAGGATTTCACAATATCCGATTCAGAACCTTCCTACTATTGCTCTATAGATGTAAGGCTTGGTAATGGTTAGTGGCTCGGTATAAGAAATCGGAGAACAAAGTTCGAATTCCAGTCGTGTTCATTATATTCACGTACACAAATGCACTTAGAAAAAGTGTGTATAGATCTGATCTCCCTCCATCTGTGGGTAAATAAAAGGATATATATGGCAGTATGGCCAAGGTTTCCTAGCAGTCTTCGAAACATTTGGATATTAGAGTTGGACACATCTGAATTCAATCCAGACCGTGGAGAGTTGATCTCATTTAAGCTATCCTAATACACACCCCTACTACACTACATGTGGTGCTCCTGATGGATTAGGGGGCTCATTCCTTATAACACCGTCAATATTAGTCCCACACACTTTATGTGTTTAAAAAGTTTCTAAAGCCTGTTTCCATGGCTGGTAAAGTTACCTTATCACGTCTACACTATCTGTTACATCATACATAAATGAAGAACTGTCACAACTAGACTACCTATTATGTTATGCATGAATTATCTATATGAGTTAATTTATACAAAGTTGGGTAAATCATAGTTTACATCTTTATATGAGATTGTTTATTATATATATATATATATATATATATATATGTAAGAACAGTAAGATATATGATCCGGTGTTCTTATAGATATTTTTATTTTTACAAAATAGTGCTCAATGTAAATTTACAGAGCATTAATATTATAAATTAATTGATTAATTTAAATAAAAAAATAAATTCGAAGCTTTTAGCTTCCATTTTTGAAACATGGTTAGAACTGTGTAGCGAAAAACATATTTTAAACCAATTATTTTATAATATATATATATATATATATATATATATATATATATATTCGGGAAATGAATTAGCCCTGTTCTTCTCTCCCATCTATGGGTAAACAGTAGGATAGACGCGATTCTATAGCCTAGTATGGCAATTGGTCTAGGAGAAGGATAAATATGCATTCAAAACCTGCGCAGTGTCGTTTGGGGATCTTGTGGCACGGCCCTTCAAAAAATATGGTTGGGTCTGCACAAAACCGCCAGCCTTATAATCAAATCATATGAGCTGGTGTCTGGCTGTCGGTTCATAGGAATTGAGCTGCTTAACTCCCATACGTCGAATACGACGGGAGAGTCAACCACCATATATTATTATTATTATGAACATTAATGTTAGTGGATACCCATAGTTTAGTAGATGCTCCGTTTATTTTAAAACGGTATTTCTTCCGTCTAACTCCCTGTACATTCGAGAAATAAAAATTCATCCTCTCGCAGGATTTGAACGTACGTCTCCCTTTGAAGGAGAAACCCTGCTTTTGACCAGTAGGCTATGGAGAGTTTATAATTCAGCTATGATTTATTATTATCTGAAAGCACACTTTTTTGTTGTATTTTTTTTGTCATAACTGCTCAACCGATGGGTAAACAAAGGAATTTCTAAACACTCAATTTTTTATTGATTAATCCGAGGTATTTTTATTAATTTGAACGTTATTGTTAATGGATGTCCATATTTACGCAGACGTTTATATTTAAAAGCAGATAGAATCTTGCTTGATTATGAATTCCTACCAACGAGATAGCTGAAGTTAGCTGTGACGGTTTGTCTGTTTAATAATTCAGCGTATTTTTTTTCAGTTTGAGAATAACATGCTCTATTCCGGATAAAATACTAAATAGTATACTAAATAGAAAAATTGCTAGGAAAGCCTCACAATTATTGAAGACATCCTTATAAATAATATCTAGTGATGTTAAATAAAATAGCTTTCATTACAGGCGACTGTAATTAAGTATTTAAAAAAAAACTTTTAATTTGCCTAAATAATAATAATAATAATAATAACAATAATAATAATAATAAGAAGAAGAAGAAGAAGAAGAAGAAAAAGAAGAAGAAAAGAAGAATTATAAAATAATGATAATAATAAATAGCAGGAGTCTAGTCTTCTGACTTGCATTAGCGCCACGAAGCTGCCAAGTGAACAGTAGTAGCTACGGATACAAGTCTCAAAATAGCAAACTGGATCACCTATTCTATATTGATGATTTTAAAACGTTTGCCAATGATGTCAACCGGCAGAAACACCTATTCAACATTGTCAAAACCTACAGCTAAGACATTATGATGGAGTTTGGCATCAACAAATGTGCTAAAGACACATTCAAAGAAGGTAAACTAAAGATAACTACAGATTTAGACATTGATATCAACAACAAGAATAAGGAACTAGACCAAGATGATAAATACTAATTCATAGGAATTAACAAAGGAGATGGAATGCAACATTCAATTATGAAGAAAACGATCCGAAAAGAATATTCTAGAAGAGTGCGTTTGATACTATAATGCGAACGTAATGGTGCCAATACGGTGAAGGCTATCCACACTTTAACTATATCCGTAGTAACATACAGCTTCATCATTATTAAATGGAAGTTGGTTGTTATTCAAATATTGGACGCCAAGACTTATCCAGATGTTGATGAACCAACCGAAATCATATCTTGATAGACTGTACTGAACAAGAGCCTGAGAATGCCGAGGTCTAATCTAACTTGAACGAGCTGTAAAAACTACAGAAATTATGATTGAAACCTTACCAAAACCAATGACCCTGGCCGACAAATAACAAAACACCAAATCGACTCCATCAACAAGAAACATCATAATATACCGGAAATTCTAACAAAAAAAACAAAAGAACACACAGACAAAAAAAAAAAAAAATCAAACAAAGCAGATACAATCTACGCCAAACGAGTAAAACAGAAAGCAAAATAATTTAGCCAAACGAAGAAAAAAAAAAACTGGGATGGCAAGACGTTGCATGGCAAATTTCTAAAAAGAACAGAAGAAGGAGACGTGGACCAACAGAAAACCCATCAGTGGGTGAGAAGCACAGGGTTGAAAGCTGAAAGAGAAGGCCTAATTATTGCAACTCAGGACAAAAGGCTCGCAACTAGATCCTATCACATAATCAAGGATGGAACACTCACGCACACGAGCGCGCACACACACGCGCTCGTGCGTATGTGTGTGCGTATTTAAATATATATATATTTTTACGTGTGTGTGTGTGCTTAAATAAATTCTGTTAAATTCAACCGAAATCGTCTCGCACTTAGTTTTTTAATTGTATTATTCCAACAATGAATTATTAGCTCATCAGGATAAAAGTATATATAAAAACACCGAAATATATTACCGCTGTGTTACTATTCATGTAGCTTCAGCTATGTCTCACCATTTACACACACACACATATATATATATATATATATATATATATATATATATATATATATGTGTGTGTGTGTGTGTGTGTGTGTGTGTGAGTGTGTGCATTGCCTCCTTATATTCTGCTTTGTATCATAGGACACTCCGCATTATGTGTTGCTGTTGTGTTACTGTAGAGAATACGTACTTTTTAGGGAGTGCATAACCCGCGCGTAATGTTTGTTTTTTAAATTACTATTATTATTATTATTATTATTATTATTATTATCATTATTCTTCAGAATTCTACTTCCCCTAGTCTAGTTGAAATGCAAGTCTATATGCCGTAATATTTCACCCATAACTGCCAGGCGAGAAGAGATGATTTGATATTTTTCAAAGGCTATTTGTGCATAAGAGATTTTGGTGTTTTGATTAATTTATCAATATTAAAAAGATATTTATTTATGCCATATATTAATGTCTATAGCATTTACACACTATGGTCGTAAATGCTGGCAGTTACTATAGTAGTTTATAACTCAAAAATAGTCCCTTCACATATACGGACAATCGGCTTTAACATACCACTCATCATCCATATTAGTCCTTTGATGGATATATATATATATATATATATATATATATATATATAAGACATTTACATATATATATATATATATATATATATATATATATATGTGTGTGTGTGTGTGCATCTTGTATATAAACACGTTCAAAGCAATAAATCCTTGTATTTGCCTTTGATAAAGTTCCTCAGAGACGAAACATTTTTTTCTCTTGGCTTTTATTCATTTTGTTCCTTTACAGATACATTCTATCGGAAAATATCGTCATGAAATATATATATATATATATATATATATATATATATATATATATATATATATATATATATTTCGCCATGTAATAAACATGTTACACTATTCGAATTTTAAACTTAATCACATTTATAATAAATGTTTAAAACATTAATATACGCTTTATTCATTATGGCATATCAAAATAACTCATAAATAGTATTAAAATAGACAGGCTTGACTATAATATTTCTTCCACTTGCATCAGTGCAAATTAATATGCAAAAGAAGGAAGTTGAGTAGGAAGTTCATATTGCATTAAACTTCTAAGTAGAAAAACCTACCTATATTGCTTTTGATATTCTGTATTCTTGTAGTTTTCGTCTTTGGAATAGTTCCCATTGCTATATTATTTGCACGCTCATATTTATGGTCGCCGATTATTTTTCTCATGCAAGTAATATATTGTAGATTCTTTTGGAAATCCAAGTGACACCATATCTGCTTTTTATTTAGAATCATAGCTAGACGTTGCTTTATTAACTACTTTTAAAAACTGCTTTTTATTCTTACTAGCGAAAGTTCAATCATTTTGTTTGCTATTTTTGAATTGACATTTAATTTGTTTTTCCATGCAAGAAGCGGACAGGTGAATCGAATTGCATTAAACCTGGTGAATATGAATGTTATCTTAAGTTTAATGGCAACAATTCATCCCTCTTTTATCAATCTATTTAGTTCGAATTGGGCAGATACTTAACAAATACAAATAAAGACAACAGAATAAGGTCAAATGTCACAACGGATGAAACGTTCTGATGATAGCAATCAAGACTGTCATGGTATTTCGTATATCAAAGTGTGTAATATTAAAATTCTTCATCTGAAACACAACTTCAAAGAAGATTTGGTATTTCCATCTGAATTTAAACAATGAAACCTTTAATACAAATTCTGGTTTAATTTCTCAGTTGTTTTGTTTACAAAATCTTTTTTTTTTTTATGTACTGTGTTCTCCCAACCCGTAGCTGACCATTTCCTCTCCATAATTTCTTGTCTTTCGTAGCGCTTAATGAATCTTGTCTTTTAGCTATTTCTCCTAAACCCTGTTCCGGCCCCCATTTACTCAATCTCGCTAAGTATGTTATACATTGTTGTCCTCTGTCCCTCTTGCCTTCAATCTCTCTTGTCAGTATTAAATTTTCCAAACACTCTTTCCTCATTATTTAACCTAGATATTTCAGCTATCTCTTCCCGGTGTTAAATATAAGTTCCCTTTTTGTTTCCATTTTCTTTAAAATGTCGTTGCTGTTCACATATTCGCTCCACGGTATCCGACCCTTCCTTCTGTAGAACCACATTTCTGTTGCTTCAAGACTCTTCTTCATCTTTGAGGAGATTGTCGAACATCCACTGCCATAAAAAGAGGACAAATATCAAATAAATGTTCATTAGTCTTTACTTTGTTTCTTATTAATTTTTTTATTGTTCTGTTTTTCGATACTCTGCTTAGCTTTTGGAATGCATATATGGCTATTCAAATGCAACTTCGGATTTCTCTATCGCTATGTTTCATTAAAACATTTGCTAGATAATTACCCAATGCAAGGCCCAAAACTTACACAAGGTAGATGTTTACTAAAAAAAACTAATTTATGGGCATACGAGAAGATAATTAAAAACATGCAGATTGTGACGATATGTAGAATAGATAACGGTTGACCTTGGACTTGATAAGCTTAACATTGAAGTGAAATGCTCATGGACGCTAAAATTTAAATTTGGATTTTATATCTTTGGCGTTTGAACTATCTAGAATGATAGGTTAGACGACTTCATTCAGATTTCCAAGGCTTTTGCATAAGTTTCTATCGATGTGGTTGTTTTTTCTCTGTTTTCATGTAATTACCCGCTAATTGTCTGATCTTTAGTGTTCATATATCCTTTTTTCCCGTATTTTATTATCATTATGATTAATTTTATTATTGATAAATTTATGATGGTTATCACTGGATATTGTCTGATTTCGGAAGTTTAAAATTTTCTCTGAATTTCCAAATCAGCCAAATAAACCTCAACTAGTAGGCGGAAATTTTAAAAAAAATGTTATTTCGAATAGTTATGATCGAAAAAGGCCAATTTTTATAAAAACAGAAAGACAGTCTTCAGTTCTTGTGCCATACGTGATACACCCTTGACGATCATATATCTTTCGATACATGACTGACGAGGCAGATTTTTCTCCTGCAATAGGTTGCCATTTGTTTCTGCGGTAGACTAGTTGTCATCCAAAGCTACAGAATCTAGTGTGTCCTGCTATTTACCAATAGCTTGGGGAGAATAAGCAGATTCATACCTTTTCCCAGGCACGTAAGTGAATGCAGTGGATTCGACTGGAATTCTAACACGGCTCTCCGAGTCCTCAATCCGAGCCACTATCCATTTTTCAAACGCGCCTCCTCAGTAAGACAATCATACTATTCTTAATTTCTCTACTATTTAACACTGTGTCATACTAAACTAAGTTTAGTAAATGTCCAAGAATTCATAGCGATATTAATTAAAACAAAATACTCATATATGTTTAAGAATTTAAACTTTAAATGAACAAAAAAGATGACGATGTTCATCTTGGAGAATATCATGAGAGCCAGAATAGTAAGCAAGGTTAAATGCAATGGAATAGAAATTAGAAAATGCAATCGTAAATCTTTAGCACAGAAAATATCTAAAATCATTTGAAATTTAAGCAAATATAGAAAAATAATACAAATAAAAATCGAGCAAAGTAAAAAAAAAAAAATCATGTCAGATTAGCTGGAATATTTTGAGAATGCAAAGCATACCGAGAAAGAAACACATCTGATTCCCCTGCGAGATGAATAGGCTTCAATTAGACAGAGAAAAGCCAAAGTCAATAACAAACAGATGGGTGAGAAAATGAAACTCGTCCATTAGCCATTGAAAATAATGAAAATAATGAAAAAAAAAAAAAAAACGAGATGGGAATGTTGGTCGTGATATGTGATGATCAAGAGGATTTCGTTTAAATTCCGATTGCAGGTGATGCGTATTTCGTGCCAGGCTAGGAATTCATTAAAATCGTTTCGAGTTTCAGTTTAGTTATGTAGAAGAGGTGAACTGATTGACTATGCTTGAAGGATGGGCATTCTGTTCAGCTTGATATCTGTTCATGCGAATATTTCTCCATTTTCTTTTATGTTGTTTGCATCTTGATTCGTTGCTAAAGAAATATATGCGCTTGTGTCAGACAGAAAAAAAAACAACGATAGTATTCCTTACCTTTGCATATGACATCAGGACATCATCTGCATTGCTCAAGCATATTTCAATTAACTGAAGATGTGATGTATCCGTATGCCATTTATTAGTTTCTTGTGTGCAGTTGGTGTCTTTAACTAAAGTAAAATGTACATGAATCACTGTACGTATTTTCTCCTAGTCTGGCACAAGAGCAAAGAATGAAACACCGAGCGAAATTCAAATTAATTAAATTTTAAAAACAGACGATTAATTAAATTTTCAAATGAAGTAATTGACCATTGGGGAATTTCTCTGTCCCTCCCCTTTCTCTCTCTCTCTCTCTCTCTCTCTCTCTCTCTCAATATATATATACACATATATATACATGCACACACACAAATATATATATATATATATATATATATATATATAGAGAGAGAGAGAGAGAGAGAGAGTGAGCCAGAGAAACCTACCCAGGTTTCACCTAAGCTGATCGTCAGGGAAAGCTGTTGGTTTATCTAGGTCTGCTCTACGGTTGTATTGAGCTCTTTTGTTAGTTGTTTACTCGTGTCGGTGTCTTTTTTCTTTGGGATTTGAACCGGTATCTGTACGATTTTTTTCGACAGACTTTCATGTTTCTAGCTCTTTCTTTTTTTAAAACCTTTTTTCCTTCGTGATTGATTTGATTGTTGACAAATCCAAAATTGAAGGTTTTTCAAAACAGAGTATAGTTACATATATATATATATATATATATATATATATATATATATATATATATATGTACATGGATATAAATATAATCACTCTCCTTCATATATATCTATATGTATATCTATGTATCTATCTATCTGTCTACCTATATATATATATATATATATATATATATATATATGGAGAGAGAGACAGAGAGGGATCGATTAATTGATGGATATATTAACTTATCAAAACTTTGAAGTTTATTTAAACCGAAAAAGTATTTTTTAAAATTTAATTATTTTTGTCGGGGTGGGGTGGGGGGAATGGCGATACAATAATGGTTTAGTGATACAAATTATACTAATTAACACATACCTAGTGGAGAGAAGATACCTTTCCCAAGTGTGTGTGAGTGAATATAACAAACTCTACGGGCCTTGAAATCGGTTCCTCGATTAACATTTACACTGGCCAAAATCAAATGTATATGTTTTATTATTAACTGATTTAGGACAACTTCGCTATACTGAATCCAAAACTCACATTGGTTTTGATCAATCAGGTCAACTATTTGAGCTATGGCTACATGCTGATTTTTTTGTTCATTAAATTATCTAAATTTGCAACATATTTCAAACAATAAAACTAATTATAATGTTAATTATAAACTTTTTAAATTTTAACCCATTAGACATATTTTCAGCCAAATATAGCTTCATAAATATGAAAACACGCCATTTTATATACAATACAAATACATACATAAATCAGAAAGGTTGTTTTATTAGTCATTATAATTTACGTCTACCGCCAAAATATCGTGAGGACGTAGTAGTAAGCATACCACGTCACTTTTTAGGGACTGTTATGAATAACTAATTATATTATTCAGGGGCCAATTTCTTTGGAATAACAGTATAAAAACCACGATGTTTGTCCTCAAGCACAGAGTCTCTTAGATTACACTAAAGACCATGTCATTCTAACTGCATTCACTTCCACACACAAACTATCAAGAAACTACTCAGCAGCTTGGTGATCAGGAATAAACTTGGGTGCCACACATGGTATGTAAAGTATGTACTGAATATCTGCATTGGTGGAGCAAGGGAAAGAAGAGTTGTGTAACATGGTTTGGCGGAAGCCAACAAACTATAGCACTCACTGCTACTTCTGTGGTATTGATGAGACTGGGATCAATAGAAAGAAACGTAGCCGCCCCAAGTATCCTGATCTTCAATCAGCACGTCGTCCCGTAGCACATTTTATGGAATTCCAATACCTGTCTTTGGAGAACTTACTGATATTAGCGAGAACGATTCCTCAAGTGTTCATGAAGAAGAAAAATGATTTTTTGACAATGGTGATTCACTTTCTTTTTCCCAAAAGGAAATAAATGATCTCATTCAAAATATCAGCTAGTCAAAGTCCTCTGAATAACTGTTGGAATCTAGATTGAAGGAAAAAAAACTCCTTCATGACAATGCTCCCATCACCTTCTACCGCAACAGGGATCAAGAGAACATCCGTTTTTTTTTCTCTGAAGAGAAGAACTGGTTGTACTGTACACATATTGCACAGCTTTTGTATAAAATTGGAGTGCCACAGTACGTACCCATAGATTGGACCCTGTTCACTGACAGCAACAAACGGTCACTGAAATGTGTTTAACTGCACAATGGCGACCGGTTTTCCTCTCAACCCTTCGCTCGGCCAACTACACTGAAGGAGAAATATGAAGCAGTAAAGTATGCTCTGGAGAACATTCTTTATGATCGGCATGAGTGGTTTATTTGCGTTGACCTGAAAATGTTGACATTTTCGTTGGGACAACAGTCGAGGTTCACCAAGTATCCATGTTTTCTGTGCATGTGGGATAGTAGGGACGACACTGCTCGGCATTACACGAAAAAAGACTGGTCTGTTGGGAGAGCAATTGATGCCTTACAGAGCAACAAACTTCACCAATAAGCCTCTGTTTGGATTCTTTTCCCACATTGCACATCAAGCTCAGCTTGATCAAGCAGTTCACCAAAGCTCAGGGCAATGCTGGTGGCTGCTTCACTTACTTGTGCCAGGCTTTTCCAGGATTGACGATGGCGAAGTTGAAAGCTGCCATTATTGATGGTCATGGAATCCGTCAGCTCATCAGATATACAAGGTTTGATAACTCAATGTACGAAATGGCACTGGAACCATTGAAGACTTTTGTTTTGGTCGTGAAGAACTTTCTTGGCAATAACAAGAACTCCGCAGAACTTGCCATCAATATGCTGACTGTTTTCAAAAACATCAGATCCAACATAAGAATCACAATGCATCATTTATTTTCATATATGGATCAGTTTTCTTAGAATTTGGGGTCAATGAGGACGAACAGGGGGTGAGATTCCATTAGGTCATGAAAAAGATGGAGGCCCGGTAACAGGGACGTTGGGATGCAGTTATGATGGCTGATTACTCTTGGATTTTGAAGAGAGACACCCTTGCCACTGATCATACTAAGAGTTTGAATAAATGTATTTTCAAGCCATGAATTTTGAACTATGTTGTCGTACCATGCAATTTATATGTACTTACATTTATCAATGTATACTATTCAATTCCTTGTGATCGACGTTTCTAATATTTAATTGATAAATTGTGTTAGAAAACAATTGTTTCTCTTAAAAACTTATTTTGTATGAGAAATATAAAGGACATTTAATCGATAATGTCACAAAAATGTAATTGATTTAGTCATAAGATTAGATTTTTATAAACTCAACATAGCACAAAAACAAGACGTAATCGAGAGTAATGGATGTCATTTTCAGATTCAGCGGTGAAAAATCGTTTTAAATCATTTGGAAGAACATAGACAACTTAAAAAAATTGTTTTCTGTTGCTCAATATTACGAACCATTATCGATTACACCACCAGTACATCGAAGCTCACAGTACATGATATTCTCAAGTACTCACCGATCTACATGTTGGCCAGGTTTATCTTTGCTTAAATTTGGTGATCTTTCAGCGTTTCAACGTGATGTGGCCATAAGTCTACTGATAACAGATCATTAAAAAAAAAGTTGGTGCCTGTTTATGTAGAGGGTATGAGAAGTAAATTGTTGCCATTTTATATTTTTAATTTCGCACATGCGCGTTGTTCTTTTTTATTTTGTCAACATCACCCTAGAGTAGGGTTAATTGTGCACCCTATGTGAGAAAAAGAACACCATGACACAATTCACTCTGCCATGAATTTAAAACTGGCATGCTGTAATACGAGCATTTCAGTGTAGGCACTTCAACTCTGTCGCTTAAAAAGCTACATAGCATGAAGAAAAAAGCCCCAAACAAAGTTTTATTGCCAAAATATTTATGCTATTAACAGGAAATACCAAGTATTTTTTTCATTATTTTATTGTATCTTTTAATCATTTCTAGCACGTTCAAAATTTCGGTTAAAGACCTGTATTTTTACGTCAGCTCTCGACCAAATATTTACGATTAGTACGTTTTTTTCTTACAGGTGAAAAACACATTGATTTGGAAAGAATTTCCAAATCAAATACTTATTGCATTTTAATGAAACTTTCTGAAATTATTCGGAAATAATTGAACGTATTTTTGAAATTATATTTTTTAGAAAATCTTGGTTAATTTTTTATATAGATATTACCTTCAACCTCTTGCCTAATTTAATGAAATTTTCAGAAATTAAAGTTCAATCTCAAAATTGTTCAAAGTCTGTCTATATTTCTGACTTGAGCTATTATGTACATTATTTACATTATTCGGTCAATTGTCCTCATCTTTGTCGCCATATTTATCGCAAGTAACATAATAAATATGGCGAAAAAGATGAGGACAATAGTCCGAATAATGTAAATAATGTTCAAAATTATTCCTATTAGTTAGAAGCAGGACTCCTTGGAGAATGTGAATCAAGTTTTTTTTGTTTTTTTTTTCCAAACTACCCCACATTTCATTGAAATAGGCCCCGAATGGTAAAATGAAAAAGAAAATGCAATAGATATTTAATTAGAAAATATTTTAGTTGCTTTTATAAATAAGATTTATTATGAAGTCTAATCACTGAATGATTTTTTACTTTTCAATATTTTTTACTTTTACTCCTATTTCATATAAACTAAAAAGTAACTAAAATTCAATTAAATATTAGATTATTGCTTAAAATAATATGTTAATTTTACAAAAAATTACCAGGTAGTTAAAAACGAAAGAGAAGCATTACTTAGATTTCGTAAATTTATGTCAATTTCTGGTCAAACTTATTAGCTGTCAACACCTGAGGCTGCTAATAAATAAATTAACACTTCAGAAAAACAAGGCACCATGTTTAGGAAATATTTGTATATTACTCTTATGCTATAAGCAATTAATATTTGTTTCAAATCAGATTAATGTTATCTTTATAATTGCTAATTTTCATCACATAACTTGTCAGAAATATATATTTTATTTTTGGATTTTTTTGAAGATTTTTAAAACCGAGAATGAACTGATCTTTAAAAATGTGTCAAAATGGCCGACATTTACAGACTGTTGTCGATTTTCTGAAAGAGACTAAAATGTCGAGATTCCATTCAATATAATTTCTATTGAACTACATCGGATTATAGTAAATCTAAGCATTTAGCTATCAATTAAAGCTAAAAAGAAATCTTCAAGAAATATTTTCCTTTTAAAAAATTTCAAATCATATTTATGAAAACTTTAGTAGAAGTCCCTATTTCATAGTGTTTGGGTGTAAATCTGAGAACATTGCAGAGGATTCGGAAAGAGTTGAATGAGTCTAATGGTGATTACGAAGGAGTTTGTAGGATATGCCCTCATTCAAATTCTCACAGGTCTTTAGATTCAATACGGAGACCTTCATATAGTGTCTTGATGAGGTAGTGCTGCCCTGGATCAAGAGGGTGGCTGCTGGAAGAAAATGTTTGGCAGCAGGACACTGCACCATGACAAACAAACAGGGGAACCCAGTCATGGGTGTAAGACAATTTCTGCGACGACATCATCCCTTACATCTGGCCACCTAACTCCCCTGACTGCTACCCCTTTGAGCATTATGTATGGAGACTAGTTGAGCGAGAGACAACTGAAACTCCTTCTAATACCAAAGATAAACTGAATGCAAGGAGTGTGAGAGCATTCATCAAATGAAACAAGGAAACCATCCAGATGGGGTTCCACGAAAATCCGAAATCATCTGGAGGCCATGGTTGTATCAAATGGCGATTTAATTGAACAAAGTTACACTTTAGCATTTCAAGATATGTTTGTTTTATTTTCGTACATATATCTGTTAAAATATGATGTTAGTCGTATTTTAATTTTTACGTAATTTTGATGACAATTTCCCCATCGGACTCTCTCTCTCTCCCCCTCTCTGTCTCTCCGTCTTTGTGCGCACGCGCACACACACACACACACACACATATATATATATATATATATATATATATATATATATATATATATATATAGATGGATAGATAGATAGATAGATAGATAATATCAGTGGTAAATATATATACATATGCAAAATATATAAATATATATACATACATGCATATACATACATATATATTTTTAATAAAAAAAATTCCAAGAGGATAGAATCCAGGTAGAACTCAATGTCCAGGACAGACTAAGGATATAATAAAAGGCTTCAACACTGATATTCCATGAAATATTAGTGTTTAAGCCTTTTATTATATATATATATATATATATATATATATATATATATATATATATATATATATATATATATATATATATAATCTACACCACAATCATGCTGACATCTTAAAATAACGGCTTTAGAACAGAAATCACCAAACACAATCTTCCAAGCGTGAATCACCTGGCATCTACAGAAGGAAAGACAGGTTTAACATTATAATCGAGTAAGGATTTCTTTAACACTGTATAGTTCTCAGAGGAATAGACAACTAAAGACCAATTATCATTGTTGTTGCTACTTTGATTTTGTGTATCAAGTCAATGTTACACGGAGGACTTGCGATCCTCACGACCAACAAAAGTTATGTAGCAAATGTCTGTACTACTCTTAACCCCTAGCTGGCATGAGTAGAGATAGATGCATATGTTTCCACGGATGAAGCAAACGCAACAACGCTCAGCTGGATTTTGAATGCGACACACCAAACCCAATTTTGGCATATATAATTGCTATGTAATTCGCACATAATATTGTCTTACTTACGTCTTTGGTAAAAAATTAATATTTTAATCGGCACGGCTATATTGCTTTCTCTAGCTGTGGGCTAAATAGCATAGCACACTGGTATCACGTACCATGCGATGGTAACTATTCTATGAGAAAGAAAACACTGAATTCAGAAGACTGAAGTGTAATATCTTCCATCTGCCTATCTTGCCCAAGACACATGACTACTGTTGTGACTTCATTACATGAGATGCTCTTACGATTGTATGTGTTATAGATGCTTAGATGTCAAAATCTTCATACTTATAATAAAACGTATCTATGTTCTACAATACAAATTTCATTGCAAGAGTTTAACACCTATGTAAAGAGGAGTATACAGGAATAATTATTAGAAGGGGACTTACTTAACATAGAAACCTATTTTTGTTGTAAAATGGCAAAATATTTCAGGCAAATTCTGCGACAATATTCTCAAATCGATTTAAATTTCCTTTCTAGGTTTAAAGTGGAATAATTCCAGACAAGAAAGAATGAAGAAGAATGAAAATTTTATAGGTGTACTAAATAATTGGAATTTAATAAATATGACCAGTTATCATATATATATATATATATATATATATGTGTGTGTGTGTGTGTGTTTGTGTATTAAAACCAATAGATTGAAAAGGAAATGTAATATGCATCTATTTAAAGAGATATTTTCAACAAAGACACGGCGCCACTTTATATTATGATTTAAATTGCACATTAATTCATCGAATGCAAAGTGAGAAATTCTCACATAAATAATTTAAACTGTTGCAGTCATTAATTAATTACGTAAATGACATTAAACGCTTAATTATCTTTCGAGAGAGAGATTTAGAAAAATCTTTGTTAAGATGTAAAAAAAAAATCGTGTGACACGTTTGGACTTTCGGTATTTCATGTCATTCGATATATATAATTACATGAGTTGGTTTTTAATTTCAGGCTTTTGTTCATCTTTGCGTCATATCATGTATTTCGGTGTGGCCAAGTACTGAACAAAATGTTAATTTAATGGGAAGAGGATACATTAGGCATCTCACTATTTATTCATCTACGTTACATTTTGTTACCCCCCCACACATATATATATATATATATATATATATATATATATATATATATATATATATATATATATTGTTGTTCGTGATGACGCTCGTCTTTGAGTATAGAATGCAGAGGTTAGCAGTGAATATTTCGAAGACAGTAGGGAAGCGTTGTTCGGGTTAGCAGTGGATATTTTGGTAAAACTATCAGAGCGTAGTTCTTCCTTCTGTTTCTCTTCGCCTGACAAGCTGGCACTGGACATTCAGGTAGAGTAAACAAAATGGCCGCCTTTATACACGACGGATTGAATATTCTACGTCTTCTGGTTGGTTAACCTTCTATTGGTGGACTATAAAGAGGGTCAAGTCATTTGGGCTAACTCGCTGGTACATAATATAATATAAAACAAAACATATATATATATATATATATATATATATATATATATATATATATATATATATATATATATCACTTGCTCTCTATCTGTTACAATTTTATACCTATCTCCGTCTATCTCTCCTCAAATCTATAAGTTATCACTTCTTTTTCTATCGCACTCCATCCTCTCAAGACTGTGGTGTACTCGATTGCATTTCCGATATCATAGGCTATCTCTTTACACCCATCTGCAATCATATTTGTGTTGGGTGACTTCAATGCCCACCATATCAAATGGCGTAAACACTCTGTAACTGCCCTCCCTGGCATACAAACACTTAACTTTTCAACCTCTCAGTCTTTCACACGTGGTTGACATCGTGCGCGTTTCCGCACCAACCATGATGGTAAGGCTTCCATCTTGATCTCTGTTTTACTTCCATCCCTAAGTTTTATCAGGCCATGCAGCCCTGATCTCTTGGCAACTCTGGTCATGGCATAGTGTATGTTTTAATCTTCTTTTACTCCTCCCCCAGTAAAGAACCTCCTACCAACGGAACATCTTTCTAATATCAATGAGCCTATAGTGACTCGTTCCGAGATTTCCTTCGTAATGCCCGCTGGAATACAGTCTTTAACCTCCCCGTTCAAAAATGTGGGTCTGGGGACTCATCCTGGAATCGAGGCTTCCATTCCTACAAGAAAATATAAAGTAAAATCGCACTCATCCTCTTGGTTCTCAGCTGCTTGTGCAGCAGCTATTGCTCAGAGAAATCACTACTTCCGACTATGCCGTAGTGACATTTTCGATTACAACCGCCGTTCTTTGTTACTGCTCGCAACGAGTGCAAGCATGTCCACAAAGAAGCAAAGTTACACTTTTTCTGAAAGAATGAATCAACGTCTTGCATCTCGCATGTTTGTTTCAAAAGATTTTTGGCGGCTATGCAAAAGCTGGCTGAACAACAGTAAACCCAAAATACCCTCCTTATTCAACCAATTCGAGGTCTTGACCTCCTCAGTGCTTTGCTCGTAATTTCTCATCCAATTCTACGCTAAACTCATCTGTCGTACCCACACCTACAACTGAGGCTTTTCTGAGTGAGATACACATAACTCCAAAGATGGTATTGGAAATCATCTCTAAATTAGTCTTCCATAATGCTAGTGGTGGAGACAAGATACCGGCCATTGTTCTGAAGAAAAGTGTTGCTGAATTGGCTCTTGTCTTCTCTAAACTACTGCTTCACTGACTCCTGTTTTCCAGCCTGTTAGAAGTTCTGACCCGTCAACCGTCATATCAGTCTCCTACTACTCTTCATTAAAGTCTTCGAGGCTTTAATCAACGCCAAAGTGGTTAAGCACATTACATCCCATAATCTGCCCTCCGACATGAAATATGCTTTCCACTTTGCCCGATCTATCGCTGAGGTGCTAAAGGCCATAACTTAATTTGTATACCAAGCACTCAGCAATAATGGAGAAGCTCGTGCCGTGGCTCTAGACATCTCTAAAGCGTTTGCTATTGGTTGGCATGCTGGCCTTCTTCTTAAGCTTCAGGGATACGGTATTACAGGATTATTATTTGACTTAATTCCATCATTCCGGCTCTTTTATCATGAAAGCTGCCAAGCCTCTATCTTGGGCCCTACACTTTTCCTGATCTTCATCAATGAACTTCCTGATGACATCAGTTCCCAAGTTGGTATCTACGCAGAGAACACGAGCATTTAATAGTAAATCTACTATCGTTGACAAAACTAACCTGGCTGCTAATCTCGAAAAGAATCACCGATCTGTGGTTGACAGGGACAGGAAGAATTTTATGCCTCAAAACTGAAACAGCTCCCCTCTTCCGACCATCAGAATGGCAGATTCTCAACTCCATGAGAACGACTCGTTACGCCTGCTTGGTCTCACGCTGACGTGGTGGAATAGATATATTGAATGAATAGCTTAATCTACCACGAGTAAAGTTGGCTCTGTGTCGTGCCAGAAAGTTTTTCTCATCTGAATCCATCATTAAAATCTATAAATCAACCATCCATCCTTGCATATTGACTGGTGCTCCAGCTGTACGTCTTGAGGTCCTAGACAAAATCCAAAAAAGAATATACAGTGATAGGTCGTGATCTAACATCTAGTATACAATCGCTATCCCACAGACGTGCTATTCACCCCTTTGTTTTGTCTCTTGCAGAAATATTTTCAGGGCAATTGTTCCGACGAGCTACGTTCTCTGATTCCTGGACTACATAAGTTTAAGCGTGCTACGGAGCTGGCATCTCGATCCTTCCCTTTCACTGTCAAAACGGTTAAATATATATAATAACACCCTTCCCCTAACTTGCTCCCCAATTACTATAAACTTCAAATATTTAAGTGTAATGTCAATCGACATCTAACACCCTGAGCTTCTTCCCCGTCCTCTGTAATCTTTCCTCAAACACGCCTCTGTCCTCTTGTTCTCAATCCTCTGTAACCCTTTGCGTGCCAGTGGCATTCCATATTCATATTCTGGCTTCCATCTTCGAAGTTCATTCAAGGACCATGAACAGAACAGTTAATAAGTTTAAAAAAGAGGGAGCAGTAAAGATGAAATTTAGAAATATATATATATATATATATATATATATATATATATATATATATATATATATATATATATGAATGAATGAAGAAAAATATATACGGAAAAAAAAAAACAAAAATCCTTATATACAATTATGCTGTTTTAATGTTAATATGTCAACGTCTGACGTTTCGGTCTAATAAACCATCTTCAGGACATACTCATAAATATAACATTATCAATAAAACATGACAAAGACGATGTACATAAGAACAAGACTTATCCAAACAAATAACTGAAAGTTTCAGTTATTTGTATATAAGCATAATTGTATATAAGGATTTTTGTTTTGTTTTTCCGTATATTTTTTCTTCATACTGTCGGATCTATATCCATATATTTGCTTACATATATATATATATATATATATATATATATATATATATATATATATATTGAACTTCATTTCAATACTTCATGAACTTTCAATCGTTAGCTATGATAAATTAATGATGAAAATGTAATTTCGTTTCTGATCGATTTCATCACGATAGTTCTGTTAAACTTGGGCAGTAATTATATATTATTATTGCGCAAAGTTGAGTCCAATAGCGTTATAAAAACCTCGGAGTATATCTTAAATCATTTCAAAGTTTCAACGGTTCGGAGATTAAACTACGAATTTGAAATTTTGCTTTTAAAATATTTCGACAACTTTGCTGTTACACACGGCATAAATTTGTTTACTTTGTTACATTTCTATAATTCTATCTATCTATCTATATATCTATCTATCTATCTCTATATATATATAGATATATAGTTACATTCATCTTTTCTAGTTATCTGTCTGTCTGTCTCTCTCTATATATATGTATATAGAGTGACAGAGAGAGAGAGAAGTGAGAGAGATTGAGAGATAAACACAAACACACAGAAACACAGACGCCCACAAAACACACACACACACACACACACACACACATATATATATATATATATATATATATATATATATATATATATATATATATATGCTGAAATGAGCAAATTGTCGCCATTTTAAATGTTTAATTTCACGCATGCGCTTTTTTTTAGTCGACTCCACAGTATATTATGGCACCGTCTGTGAGAAAAAGAGCACCATGACGCAATTCGCTCCGCTAGAAATCTGGAAACGGCATGCTGTACTTCTTGGCATTTGAGCCGGAATCTCCATTGCGAAATTGCAGTTTTGGGGTGTCAGTCTGAGGGTAGTACAGAGGATTTGGAAAGTGTTAGATGAGGCTAAGGCTGACTACAAAGGTACGGATGGTCAGAAAACTCATTCTGAACGTTCTGAAAAGAAAAGATCTCCCAAATTTGTCGGTGAGGTACTCAGACCTAACACGGAGGCCTACATCGAGCTCTTTGAGGAGGTTAAGTGGGTGGCTCTTGGAAGTCTCTGTCTGGCAACAAGACTTTGCACCATGCCATCATATACAGGAGAACCCAGTCATGACTGTCAGTAAATTTCAGCAACTACATCAACCCTTACATCTGACCACCTATCGCCCCTGGCTGCTACCCACTTGATTATTATGTGTATGGCGCAGTTAAGCTGGAGACCAAACAACTTGTAACACCAAAGCTGAATTTAATGCAAGGATTATAGCAACATTCACGAACTTAAACAAGCTTTTCAGAGTGTCAGGAGATTTCGAGAACGTGCGGAGTATGTGGTTGAAACCAATGGCAATTTATTTGAATAAATTTCCTCTTTATAATTCAACATGTTTATGTGTATTTACCTTTGGTAAATATATAAATATATAAAATGTGATGTTAGTGCTATTTTCCTTTTTGCGTAATTCAGAAGATTTATTCATAATATCTTAATGTAAACAATGAAATTATATATATATATATATATATATATATATATATATATATATATATATATATATATATATATATATATATCAATTATGTGTACACGTCGTATTACCTACTCCCTGAGTTATCTTGAATATATCAGACCGTTTTTTGTCTTTCGACCTTTCAGTATAGTTTGATTTTATTCGATATAGATCTCGTAGTTTGATAAACTTTGGCTTATTATTATATATATATATATATATATATATATATATATATATATATATATATATATATAATTCTTAAATTTATCCTGTAGAATCACATTTGAAAACCAATTTTTGTCAGACTATTAATAATAAATGACAATATAAATTCTTACAACAAAATACATAACATAAGACAGTGCTCACTTTCTCTATGAATATTCTTCATGTTTGAACATTAACACTAAACGAAAAGTGATTGGCATTCACGTATAAGTTACAACCATGGTTTTTATACTCTAAAATGATATTCATTATAATATAAATATTTACACTTCCTCACTAGAAGATTATTTTTCCTTTTTTCCTTTTTTGTCTCGAATTTCTTTCCAACGACAGAATGCGTACCTCATTGTTTTACATGACTAAACGCACTCATGTCCTGAAGATTTATTGGCAACATTAAACAGACTGTCGCAGCTAGATTTTGAATTCAGTATCCACTTTTATATTTAAAAACTGTTATTGAGCAATTGAACGCATGAGTATAGATTACCTTAAAACCACATTTTTATCACACACACACACACACACACACACACACACACACACATATGTTTTGAACATTACAAAAATATTAAAAAAAATAAAATTTTCAGATACACTGGTTTGTATATTAATATTTTTTTGTTTTATTATTTCAACTAAGTTCCTCGACTAGCTTCGGTCATGATAGTCATCATCAGGAGAGAAAAAACCTGCTTGTTAGGAGCAGTGAACTACAGGAAGGAATGATTCCTGAAGAAAATTAACTTTATCTGCACATTTCATTTGTTTTTTAGCATTAATTTTGGTCTGACCTTGTGTTGATCAAACGGCCTCTTTTTAGATTTTTTTTTTTTTTTTTTTAAGATAGATGCTGGATAGATTCATACGACTCTGAATTTCTTGGTCATTTTGACAGTTTATTGGTTCCTGGAAAGAGAATGTGTTTTTGTTAAATGTATATTATCATTTAGTTTTTCGGGAGAGTGTATGATGTGTGTAAGTGTATATACTAGTATGGGCGTCTGTATAAATGTGAGACCTCAAAACCTCTGCAACACACACACACACACACACACATACACACACACACACACATATATATATATATATGGATGCGAAATAATCATTAGTTAACATTAATCATGTTGAGGTACGTCGAGATACAGTCTCGACTTCTGTCAAACTCTCTGCATTGGCAGAGAGGAACCCGGACGAAGCTTTGCCGAAGGCCAATGTTTCGCCCGGGGAGGTAGACAGGCCTTGAACCCGTCTAGGCGGATTCAAATGGTATATTTTTGGCCAAGCCTACGGGCTCGGATAAACCCACGTTAAACACGGCTTTGTGCCACATATTTTCCTCGTGGGGGGTTTGTTAAATACCGAAATAGTCATTAGCTCCTTCGAATATGGCATTTCGTTTATTGTTTTGCATATATCTTACACGCACATTGACGAATATAATTTTGTCTTTCCTTGATCAATATTAATCGCATATAAACAGAAAGATAGGTTCGACATTTTATCTCATAAGAGAATAACATGAATCCAGTCCTTTCTTTACATTGGTCATCTGTAGATCGAAAAAGATCATTTTTGAAGTATTAAAAAATAGAAAAAAAGCAACGCAGGACTTATTTCGAATAACTGTGTAACTTTTACGTTTGCTACATTTTTACGTTTGAGATTGTTTCTTATTTGATAATTTAACCAAAAAACTTCATTGATTAATGCGTTACTTAAATGAGATCTTCAAACATTTTAAAAGCCAGTTAGCATTTTTAAAACGAATGTCGAAAAATTGAAATTATGTAAATTTATTATTATTTATATTTATTTTAAATTAGACAAATTCAAATTATCTATAAAATTTATTATGCGCATTTATTTGATAATTTGGGCAGATGGTTGTCTCCTCGGCCTGCTTTGCTTATTCTTCCATCCGACAATCGATATCCTCCAATATTTACGTTGATTTATTTTTCTTAAAATGCCATGGTCTCATTTCCTATTTTACTGGCGAATTTTCATCTGAAGATGATGAAATAATATTGAATAATTCAATTAAACAATGATGTGCTGCTACTTTTGACTACAATAATATTAACAAAGTGTATTTTTATTAAAGTCATCTTCTATTCATGACATGTTACCAAAATGTAAAAGACTGTCTCAGCTGGCGATGATATATGAGGCAGGTGTCAATAAATAGACACTGTTGCTTATTTACGGATAATTTCTTTAAATAATATACAGTCTATAGCTTAGGTTATGAGAAATGTTTTCTAATTCATGACTTCGTCTAAAAGCTTTCAGAAACCTGAGTAATTCTACTGAAAAATGTGTCAAACACCTGCTAGATAAGTGACAGCAAGCCATTACAAATAATTGATTGTTTCGTTTTCTATGGCTTAACAACCCTTTGCATGTTATTTAAAGCCATAATATACTTTTAGATTATAAGAATATCTGGGTGTGATAAGTTTTTATTGATATGATTCTTACTAAAATGTACATACCTGGGGGAGAAGAGTTGAAGCCGTACGTTTCCGACGAGTATTTGCGCACAAATTAATATAACGAACACAAACAGAATTGGAAATCGGAACTTCGATTAAATATTTCAAGTCATTATCCTTTACACAGTCTGCACATACAACCTCACTGCACATGGATTTCCCAAATGGTCCATTACAAATAAATAGGGATATTTAATTGAATAAAATATACCTGTAATTTGGGTTTGAAGAATAAATTTGATAAAGGAAAAAACAAGTTATATACAACACTCCCAATACATGGACATACACACTCTTCAAAATTTGTTTAAAACGATCAAACATCACAATTTTTAAGACCCTTTCATGGTCTGGCTATGAACTTTTCAGTATTTCTGATGTATATGTGGAAATACACGCATGCACCCATGCCTATGCAAACGCACACATATGTCAGAACATTTAGCAATTCTTAATTATAAACTTCTAAATCGCTTCAATTTCTGTTCAATTTCTAATCACTTTATTCATTGCCTGATAGAGATGACGTACTTTATTAGACAATTCACCAAGCGTGTAATATCTAGCGTGCTCGGAGGAGAGGTAAACATTTACACTAATTTCCCTAGTGTAAAAATCCGATTTTTGTCGCGTTTTTTTTTTCACTACATATTAATGTATATATAAAGATGTATTTTTTTTTCCTTATTTACTTTTCCCCTTCCTATGTTATATTGCAGCCTCGACCTCTGTCTAGTACTTCAGTACGGAAAAGCTGAACGTAGACATTTCGCCTATCATTTGCCAGAAATTGTTTGCTTAAGACTGGTTTGTTCATTGTATTGCAATTAAAGGAACGTCTGGCAATCGACAGGCTTATTGACAATAAATGTTAAATGGAATAACCGGTTCAACTAACGATTTATCGCATTTTTCAAAATATTGACGCTGACATTAGGTTCAAATCAATAAAAGTGTTAAGATGACATATTAATTTTCTGTTCAAAATTCTCTTTACACTATTAAGAATAAAAGGAAACTGTACAAAGCGTCTCCTAAATATATTATTAAATGATATATTTTGATTAGTATTCTTAAGAAATTGTATGTCTTCATTAAGGGAGGAAACACTAAGTATTTGCTAGAATAAAAAAATAAATAAATAAATAAAAACTTTTAATAAAAATGTTAATCTCACCGATGAAATATTATCTTGTTCTTTTCTCTGTCATTAATGTTGAATACATCCTCTTTCTTCGAATTAGCCTTAGCTTCACGCTTTATATGAAACATGGCTCGGTGTAGTAATGGATAGCGGACTGGATTGTGGAATCGCAGAGCTGAGTTCGAATTATATTCACTTACGTGCTAATACTTTAGGGAAAGGTGTGAATCCACTTCTTCTCCTACCAGCTGTGGATAAATAGCAGGACAGACCGGATTCTATAGCCTTGGATTTCGAATTAGAACTAGAATTGCTCTTTTCAGTGTTCAATGACGGAGACCTTTTCTCTCTCTCTCTCTTTCTCTCTCTCTCTCTCTCTCTCTCGTTATAGCTCTTCAAACCTTCAAATGTTATTAAGCTTATCAGTTCGATATGAAAAGAATTAACATACAATAAATAGAAAACACTTTTCTATATTATTTAATGAAACATGCCTCAATGAAAAATGTTGCCGAAATACACACAATTTAATTATATATATATAGATATATATATATATATAGATAGATAGATAGATAGATAATATTAGTGGTGAATATACACATACATATGCAAGATATATAGATATATATACATAGGTGCATACACATGTATGTATATTTTTTGAATAAAAAATTCCGAGAGGATAGAATCCAGGTAGAACTCAATGTCCATATATATATATATATATATATATATATATATATATATATATATATATATATATATATATATATATATATATATATATATAAAAATATATATATATATATATATATACAAAAATCAGTAGGTCAGTTGAATCCGATACCTTGGACTCAAACGTACAGTATCGTCATTATTATCAAAATAATGAACGCTGTAATATTATTTTAAAAAATAAATAGACACACGACATTGGGAGTGAATAATGATAATAATAATAATAATAATAATAATAATAATAATAATAAAAATAAAAATAATTTTTACGTACTGATTTTGTGAATAAACACGCCAAAGACCGAGAGAGGCTTGTAATGTTAGTACAATAATCATTGTTTACAAATTCGCAATCATTTTCGAAGACAGTACATCCGAATTAAATTTTTCGGGTGCTTAGATATTCTCATCCACAGACAGACTGTTTCGCTGTATCTTAGCTCATCAGTGTGTCTAGACATCCGATTGCTTCAAGCTGATTCGGCAACAGTCGGTGATACTTTGCCCAAGCTATCGTCGCACGGTTAAAGAAAGGCGAATTTTTACGTACTTATTCTGTGAATATATATATAGATATGCGTGTGTGTGTGTGTGTGTGTGTGTGTGTGTGTGTGTGTGTGTGTGTGAACCTAAATTACGTCAGTTGACGCTGAATTATAATAGTAACTTACTAACTGGACGTATCTATTGTCATTATTAAGATGGTCAACTCTCAAAGTTTTTCTTCACCACTGCAGTGGCCAGGTATTGAACTCAAAACATTGAGTCCACGGAGACACATGGCCCAGTGGCTAAAACCACTGGTTGGTTCCAGTATCTTGACCCAAACAGTTGTGAGTTCAATACCTGGCTACTGCAATGGTGAACCAAAACTTGGAAAGTTGAGTTAAAAGACGATAACTGGTACAACCGGAAGAAGCATGGCACGTGGAACTAGTACAACTCACCCAGGTGAACGAAATAATGTGTTCATTTCGCAATTCCATATAGTTCGCTGCCTATTTTTTTTAATCATGTAATATTTGTTATAATATGTATTACTATCATTATTGTGCTCACTTTGTTATTAAACACATAAGTTCTTTAATTGCCTGTGGTCCACCTCAGTAACTATCTTGGTATATTGGATCGAACTCTTTATTCCATCCAGGTATATTATTCTCGTCTCATTTTCATTGGGGGACATTAACATATAAATAATAACCACTAGACCTATACACTTTTGTTTAGTTTCTACGTTTCTGAACCAATGTTTGCGAATTTTCAAAAGGACCAGATCAAGTGATTGAACTCATCAACATAAAATGAAATATATTATTAATAATCACTTGAATAATATATTCCATTTTTACTTGTTATTTGCTTCGACTGATTTATTTTTACGGTTTGTCAACCGTTTTGGGGATAAAATTTAAATCCCAAACATATTTTAGCTGTTTAAGTATTCACTGTGTCGTGTCAGTCAAAATTTTATCGCCAGAATCAATCAAGCACATTTAAACATCGACCATTCGTTCGTGGATTGGGTATCGCTGCTGTATCTGGTTTGCAGCTCCTGTTATAAACCTCATGATTCTTGACAAAATCCAAAGAAAGGTCTGTAATTTTATCGGTCCTGACCTGGCATCTCGATTTCAATCACTTCCCCATTGCCATGACGTGTGTTTTCCTGTGTCTTTTTTTATAAATATTTCCATATCAATTTTTCTACTAAAGTTTACTCCTTCACACCTTAACTGCGCCAATTTCAGCGCCCTAATGGATTAGTAACTACCTCGTATTATTTTATTTTGTAATTGCTGCAGTTAATTGTGGATAATCTTCTAGTTATTCCACTTCTTGCATTTCTCGCCTTCTGGTTTCTTGACAAATTGCCAAGAAAGATCTTGTATAAATTAAATGCACCGACAATCGCCATCTGCTTTCTACCTGAGTTCAATACCTGGCTAGTGCAGTGGTGAACAAAAACTTGTAAAGTTGAGTTTGAGTTAAAAGGAGATAACTGGTGCAAGCTGAAGAATCATGGCACATGGAAAACTAGGGGTTGACTTTTATTGTCATTTCTCCTATCAGTCTCAGTTGTCAAGGTCTTAGTGGCATTACTCACTTGCTTGGGGGTGAACTGATTTTTGTATACAATATTTTTTGAGAGTGAATAGTGGATTAACACTTTTCTTTTAGAATAGCAAAGCTTTTTTTTATGTTACATATCCTAATATTTAACCGTGACACGTGGAAATTTTCCTACCTCACAAATGTAATAAAAATATTGTAATTGCAGAAATACTCGAACATTTCCACAATTTTTAAGAACATCGTGAAACTAATTTAAATTGACACATATTATATCTATAATTTTCCAGATTATTAAAGAAAAAGTAAACATAAACAAATAAATGTCCGAAAGATACCTAATCACTGGAGTGAAAGTATTAGAATAATACGTCTGTCTATGACACATGGCACAGTGGATAAAGGCGTTGGTTAGATCCAGTGACAGACCCAAAGAAGGTGAGTTCAATTCCTGGTTAAGGCAGTAGAGAACTTTCAGAGGGAAAATTAGCAGGAGATAACTGATAACTGACATCCATCAAACATGGCACGTGGAACTAGAACAGTCTACCCCAGTGATCGAAATAAAGGGTTCAGTTCGAAATTCCAACCACCTGAAGAAGGCCGGAGCGTACAACGGCCGAAACGTTGTGACAAATATGGCGACAAAGATGAGGACAATAGTCCGACTAATGTAAATACTGTAGAATAATACGTGTATATGTGTATAATTAGATACAGTTTGTTTTAGACAGATATACATTACATTTTTGATGCATGATTGACCAATGAATATCAAACAACACCAAAGTAAAAAATACCAGCATTTATTTCTTCTTTACCTCCATGTTTCAATTTCTGATGATGCTTTACTAAAAGTGACACGTTAAATTAATAAACGTTTCCTATTTGGTTTTATCATAACATTCGGTCGGATTCTGATCCATATTTAATTGTATTTGATTGCAACTCCTATATATACATACATATATATATATATATATATATATATATATATATATATATATATATATATATATATATATATATATATATATTCAACATTGCCTCCACAGCGGGGCTAACGTGCCCAGAATCCGTCCTTATCGATTACCACGTATCACCGTTTAGAGTGCTTGCAAGTGCCAAGAGACTACACGCAACTCTAACACGACGCTTTAATGATCAGTTGAAGACATCTCTGACGCAGACCAAAATCGATCCTGAGACCTGGGAAAACGTTGCTACAAATCAGCCTTCCTGGCGTAAGAAGCAATCAGGGGTGGGGGTTCGAAACAAACAGTCTAAATGAAGAGGATCGGTAATGTGCAGTCAGGAGGGAGCCGAGTCCACCACATATACTACTCTCTTTCTCTGTTTCATTCTATTCATGTTCCACTAGAAACCACTGAATTTTACTCCACAAAGAAAACAATTATGACCATCTACTATAATTAATTATGCTCAATCGACACTATTTTTTTATTTATTTAAACCGATATTTATCGACAAATGCGGTAAAATGAAAATAATAATTAGAATGAAAATCAGCGGCATTGTGAAAGTTTATTTATACGTACAGTAAACTGAAAAATAAAAATCTAGTTTTAAGCCTAAAACAATAGTTCCAAAACTAGGGGTTGACTTATATCGCAGGTATGAAAATAAATCTTTACCACCGAGTTGTAAACAAGTGGGAGTATACTTTTAACTATAACTGTACACCACTTACCTTACCTGACATACTTATATCCAACTAAAACCTGTGTGTGGTGAATGTATTTGACATAGCAATACCGAAATTAATATAAAATAATACAATTGTAAAACACGTTCAGTATTCTATTAACCATAAAGCAAATATCGAAACCACAACCTGATATACTAAGTGTAAACTTTGACCGAAGCATCGTTTAACTCATGCAGCCATTTTGACAAATAAGTACGGTATTTTATTTTTACAGTGAGATATACACTGTACAAGACCCGGGAGCAAGTCGAAGTAGACGCTAACAGTTGTAACAGGCACAGTTTATGGAAAGATAACGGTTAACCCTACATTAGAACTGGTTAAGTTTGTAGTGATCGGGAAAGCATCCCTTTGATAATTTCACAGAGCAGTGGTTGGCGGGAAGAAGCCGCTCGAATGGAACTTAATTCTCAACAAAGAAATACAAAGGGAATGACGGTGGTACGCTACAATTTGCGCAGCATGGCAAGTCGTAGCCGTGAATCTGAGAGCTGGCGGTGCTAAGCAATGTAGAGTGTCTGAGAACTTTCTATAGAAATAGCGATAGAGCAGTGAGAGACTTATCACTTGTGATAGATGTCTTGTAGGGTGGAAAATAATTTTTTCTCACGGCATTGGACTCTATAGAGGTTGGAAAAGTCATGGAAAGCCCAAGACATGGCAGCAGTAGCCAATTCCGGATCGGTATCTGGAACTGACGCTTTTTCTTGCTTCTTCAGCGATGGATCGTATGTACTTGTTCTACTTGAGTTCTGAATTGAATTTAAGTTCACAATATTCGCTCAAGGCACGAGACCTCCCTGAGGGAACACCCATTAATCGTGACAGGTAGTAGTTTGTGGTCCGATCGGTGCGTAATATTTTTAGGAGTTGATGTTGACATTGATGAGTTTATCAGAATCTTAAATGTTCGATAAATACGGTAAACACTCTACGGAACCAACATGTGTGTATTAGGGATTGTTTGCTATACAACGCATATAGAATGATATTGCGGTTATTGTCTCAATATTCAGGTAAGTGGTGTGACATTATGCAGTTTTGGTACAGGTTATCGTATACTGTTGCCTAATTTTATTTACTGGTAGACATAAGTTTTGAGACACTTTTAGCCTGCTGTATGGTTGGAGGTCTAACGATACGGTAAGTATAGGGCTAATTCAGAATTGTGAGCTAAAAGTCTCGAGTGTCAAATTGTACGCCGCAATTTACGTTTCTTTTATGGCATTCTTTCATGATGTACACGATGATGGCTCTCCACACATTCCGTTTATTGCCATGGATTCTTTTCAGAAACTGTTTAATGGTTTTCAATTGCCTTTTCGACTATTTTGAATTCAAGATTGGCAGAGAGCACAGTCTACGTTACTATTTAAGTACATAGTGTGATGGGTAAATTGTTGCAATTCATATTTTAAATTTGGTGTATGCGTATTGTTTGTTTTTATTTCGCTGACTACACACTATAGTAGGCTCAGCTAGGCACTGTCTATGAGAAAAAGAGCACCATGACACAAATCACTCTGCCAGAAATTGGAAAACGGCCCCCTGTACGGATTGGCATTCGCGCTGGAATCTCCAATACGAACATTCCGATTTTGGGGTGTCAATCTGAGGACAGTGCAGAGGATTCGGAAAGAGTTGGATGGTGATTACAAAAGTACAGCAGCTCGAAAAACTCATCTTATTCTGATTAGAAAAGAACACCCGTGAGGTATTCAGACTCAAAGGTGGGGGGGGGCTACTTCAAATACCTTGAAGTTGTAGTGTTGCCTTCCGCCAGGTGCGTGGCTGATGTAAGAACATATGTCTCATAACAGGACTCTGCACCATGCCATATAAGTAGGAGAACTCAGTGATGACTATCAGTAAATTTCTGCGACCACATCACTCCTTACATCTGGCCACCTTACTCCTCAGACTGCAACCCCCTTGATTATTGTGTGTGGGGCGCAGTTGTGGAAAAGACCAAAAATGTCTTTGTAACTCTAAAGAGGAACTGAAGGCAAGGATTAAGGCAGCCTTCACTAACTTAAGCAAGGAGATCATCAGGAAGAGTTGCAGGTCAATCCGAAGTCGTCTGGAGGCCGTAATTGAAACCAATGGCGATTTTATTGAATAAATCTACTCTTTCGTATTTCAAGATATTTCTGTCTAATTTTAATAAATATCTCTTGTAAAGTAGGATGTCAGTGTTGATTTTTGCGTAATTTAGACGACAATCTATTAACCGCACCCTGTATAGCAGAGGAACAGAAGAAATAGGTTCATGCTATTCGCAAGGAAGATGTGCGAAACTCAATACAAGAGAAACGAACGGAAATTGAACTCGTGTCGCTGGTTCAATGGTCTGTTCCAATAATCATTAGGCTACCTGCGAATTCCTTTACTAATAATAGTAATTGTAAAATTGCCTTTCGACGGAATTTTATTTTATAAAAATCCCCATTCTATCTATATAACAAACAAAAGCAACTGCTGACGGTTGATTTATTTATGTTCTGACCAGGCATCTCGACATCAGAGACTTCCCCACAGACGTGACGTGATTTCCCTCGGGCTTTACTACAAATATTTTCATGGCAACTGCTCTGACAAGCTTTTCCCAGTGGTGCCCCGATTACCTGAATTTAAGTGAGATACTAGATTGCCATCAATATCGCACCTTTTTAGTCTTGAAATAATTAAATTCAAGCACCACAACTACACATGAATTTAAGCGTGCCACTAGATTGTCATATATGTCGAACACGTTTACGATTGAAATAGTTAAATGAAGCCGCCACTTCTATTCCAAGTTTCTTTTTATGAACCTCCCACATGTAGAACTCCAATTCATTTACTTGCTTTCCTGATAACTATAATTTTCAAAAATTTAAATGTAGCGTCAATCGCCATCTTTTGTCCGCCTGAATCGCATTCATCTTTTGTCATTTCATCAATCCTCTCTATTCTCAGTCTTCTCTTTCACTTTCACTCCCTGTAACTCCCTGCGTGCTAGTGGTATTGCTGCCTTGCTTGGAGTTAAATGATAAAAAAAAATTACAAAGGTCAGACTTCATGAGCAAAATAAATGCCAAGATGGCTGAATACTGATTTCAAGTAAATATATATAAATTATGAGCGAAAACAACATCTCCCTTATTACAGAGAAAACTAAGCTAAGTTTTCTGAATACCTTTATGATGCAAATTAAAACAAGGGTATTTCTATATGAATTTCGCATATGTATTTTCTGTCAATATTGTGAAACATGTAATATTTAATAGTTTTATTGCTGTATCCGTGTTTTAGGTATATGCACGAAGAAATTTATATAAAGGAATCATTGCAGATATATGGCAAGATGGAGGTTTTGTACTCGAGACAAAATTCTATGGATATTTGAAGGGAAAACATAAACAGATTTTACAAAATAGAATTACATCAGCCGTTGACACAAACCACCTTCGGGTTAGCCAATGTACTTTTGGAACGAATCGAATATTTTCTTAAAAGAATTCCTGGAAAAAAAAAAGTGTAATGACTTTTGTTCAGTTGCCAAAGGCATTCGACACTGTTAGCTGATTAGGAGTTTGGTCGCTCGCCATAAGTTCTTACAATGTTTTTCCGCATCCATGAATCGTAACTCCTTCAAGTCAGATGCTCCAGCGACTGAGACAATCTTTTCAAATCATTAATCCGACAAATACTTCTTCAGATTTTTCAACATGGTAGTCAAACAGGCTACTGCGGTGATAGATGAAGATGTGCACATCTGCATGCGTACAAATAGAAATCCGATTTATAAGTAATGTTAAAACCAACAGAAATACTAGATTATGGCTGGCCTTTCTAAAGACTTATTCTTCTATGTGACGCGACTGTTTATGCCGTGGTTGATCATCACTCTCTACAATATCCTGTCCTTTGTAACTCTTAATAAAGTTTGTCTTTTTTATATCACTCCTAATCTCTGTTCTTGCAAATATTTATACAAGGTTTTCAGGTTGGTTCTTCGCTTGTTCTTTCTGTCCAGTTTGCTTTTAATATGTTCTGTGAGTTTTTCCACATTATATACTCTAGAAATTTCAACTGATTCTTTCTAATGCCAAGTATACGTTTTTGTTTCCATTTTCTCTAATACCGGAGTATTCTTTGCAGACCGTTGAATAGGAAGAACATTGAAGGAATTGTCCTTAATATTATCAATCACAACATGGAATCTAAACTTTAATCATTTCCCACCGCTATGAGAGCTTCACTGTATCATTTCTATAATTCATGTGTATGACGATAAACTACACCCGGCAGCAAGACATCCGAACGAAAGATTGGAGGTTTTGAGGAGCATGGACCCACCTCTTATTGGCTGTTATTTCACAGATCCACCCTGGCTCATGGTGGTATCAACTGATAGGGAGCCAGCTATTGGCAAATAGTGATCCCTAAAAACAAACAAACAAAAGAAAAAAAAACAAAAAAACAAAGCCCTATGAAAGTATGAAAATACGATTTTATAGTAAAAATGCCAGCAATATATATTCTATAAAAAATTAACAACAATATCTATTTCTATTAAAATTACGAACAATATATCACTCAACAAAAAGGAACACTGTCATTACATTAATCCATATAATAACCTAAGATTTCTTAGGTTATTATAAAAATTCAAAATTTATTCCCAATCATAACCTAAAATTACAATTTAAAAAACACATATCACTGCCTCTAGTGATTATGTCTACACAAACATGTATATGCACAAATGATGAGTATCATCTACCATGTATTCAATTGCGAAAGCAGAATAATATATGATATATTCTTATTACTTCAAAGCTCCCTGACTATCTGACACTGTGACAACAAAAAATCTACCAAGAATGTTAATATATTGTAAGAGCCTGGACGCAAATATACCGTGGTTGAACAAGCGATCAAGTCAATTTCCAGAAATTTTCTCTTTTAATCAAAGTAGCATGCATTATGTCAAAATTCTGGTCAGTTTCGTTATGGTGAAAAACCAATGTATTTTGTGTGTTATTTTAGAAAATATCTGTTTTGTGTTCATATAGTCTTTTATTTAAACTTCTAATATATTCTTTCTGGCAATTTCTGCAGTTGGTAGATTATATTCCTCCTTCGAGTTTTGGTTTCATGATTTCGTTTATATTGATGAAATCTTTGATTGTTTTAGATGTTGTGACAAATTTAGGTTGAGTTTAGATAAATTCTCTTCGCTTGTAGTTGTGATAGAGTTAGTGGCTAGAATAATATATCATTTGATCCGTTGAATTTGACAGGAAGGACAGCTTTTCTATTTTGGAATATTTTATGAGCCTTTTGTTTCGCAATGAATATGAAATAGTAAGCGTATTGCAGGGTGTTGAAAGTATTTTCATTTTATTTCTTCACTTCGTGTAAATACTGTAAATTCTGAGTGTTCGTAAATAGAAACCAGAATGGTCACTGTATTCTATTTAAGAGCACTCCGTGCGCTTGAGTGTATTTTGTCATTATCGGTTGCCATCGGATTTGCATGTATCGGTTTATATATATATATATATATATATGTGTGTGTGTGTGTGTGTGTGTGTGTGTGTGTGTGTACATATATTAATCAGAAACCGTTAACGAAACATCCATCTATCTATATATATATCTATTTATCTTTCTCTCTCTCTCTCTCTATATATATATATATATATATATATATATATATATATATATATATATATATATATATATATATATATATATTAGTGGGTGTCATCGCATTCCCATGTGTCTGTACACACACACACACACACACCCACACACACACATATATATATATATATATATGTGTGTGTGTGTGTGTTTGTGTGTACATATATTAATCAGAAACCGTTAACGAAACATCTATCTATCTATCTATCTATCTATCTATCTATCTATCTATCTATCTATCTCTCTCTCTCTCTCTATATATATATATATATATATATATATATATATATATATATAATCTCTGTTTTATGTGTGTGTTTATGTGTGTATACATTGATATACTCAATACAATGAACGTGACGTTTTATTTTCGATCGGAAACTAACCAATACCTTGTCCGTTTAAGTCTGAAAGTAGTCGATTTCTTCCTGTTTCCTTTTCAAGCACACTTATATTAAACCACGGGAGTGTTCAAATGAGGAATTATTTTTGTAAAGTTTAGATGTCTTTCTTTAGCGCCAACCGTACTCAGGAGCATAATGACAAAGATAAAATCCTTCAAGCATCATTGGTAAACAGAGTTAAAAAAAAAAATGTAATCGTCACTTCTCCTCTTAGGAAGGGCAATCGATTTATTCACCAGTGTTCATTTTTAGATACATAAGATGTTTAAATTGGTTGATATTTGAAAGAAAAACGTTGAAATTTTTTAATTTTCTTTAAGAACTTTTGAAGTTGATTGTAGTTGTGGATACCATGATTATATGATGTTCACATATAACTAGTGAAGGAAAGTAAGTGTATTCGCAGGTCTGTGTGTTCTGTATACATATATATGCCATGTAACAATTGCTAAATGTAGATAAAATCTGTGAATGTATTTTATATTTGGAATTACCTAAGCGTTTTTATGTATTATTTTTTGGGAATGTCTATCTTTAGCTTTACGTAATTCCTCACAATTTTCCATTTTCATTTTTTCTTGTATCTAATATATATATATATATATATATATATATATATATATACGTATTGTAATACAAAACATGTAAAAAGTGAGAATATACATATTTATAGATATTAATAAATGAAGTCTATTAATTTCAGAATATCTCCGTAAATGTCTATAAACAGATATTTCTTTGTATATATATATATATATATATATATATATATATATATATATATATATATATATGAGTTTTATCACTTTTATTTATTTTAAGAATACTCTTATTTAAGTAGGCGCTGCATTTATTTATTAAACATTAATGTATTCGTCTACCGGCCTGAATATTCGAGTAGTCTTATTAAGATAACAAAAAAAAAAAAACAAAAAAAAAAAAAATAACGCTAAGTGTTCAAATCTGTGGAGAGGGAGATATCGTTAAATCCGATATAATCTGACCAACTGAGTTAAAAAAAAAGAATCAATTAGTCGGGCAATTCTCAAAATGTAACTTTCAGCGAAA
>CAHIKZ030000128.1:830000-852500 GCA_903632075.3 Acanthosepion pharaonis | reverse complement strand
ACAACATAATATTGTCTAGCAAAATGCGCATTTGGTAATACATATATCTAGGCAAAAATATAACGTATGAATAGCAAAAAAACATTCCTTAATGAGATATTCAATTAATCTGCTACATGACGTTTTATATATGTAACCGCTGAGAAGAAGCAGCACCCTCATAGTTAATTTATTTTTTCCTCAACCACCGTAGAGCCAGTGGGCTATAACTTTAACCATTCTTGTCATATTAATGAATTACCTCGAATGGACATGAAACTTTGGTCCAATCTTATCACATTAATACGAAGCCTTTCTGACAGATTTACGGCCGGTTGTAAATAGATCGTCCGTAGAAAACCTTTGGACCGGCTGTATTTTGAAAGTGATTTACACAAACCCATTCGAGGCCTGTAGCCACATTATGATGGAAAGTCTGTAGGGAGCGGTATTGAACAATTGAATGACACTTGCTCCGTATATACCAATCTCTGGAACAAGTCCCCTCTGACGTGATCGCCGGGAAATTATCTCCGTCGTGACATATTCAAATGAAAATTTTATCGGCTCTCACAAGATAAATATTAAAAATATTTCTACATTCAATCATTTTGAGTTATACGATGATTGGAGATATTAGTACAACTAGTCTGCTCTTAACACAACTAACATACATACTACTGCTGCTACTATTACTGCTACTATTACTACTACTGATATGCATCATTGTGATTATTATATTGATTAGGTAAAACTTTCTAAAATATAAACGGTAATCTGGAATTGAATGAAATCTGGGATATATATATATATATATATATATATATATATATATATATATATATATATATATATATAGCATGTATTCATAAATTTGCAGAAAATCTATACACATGAAATATCTGTGTATGAGTCGGTTATAATAAAATTACTATAAGCGATAAAGAAATTGTCCATATGACAGCCTGCACTTGAACACATTCTCTGCGATAATTAAAAATACTTCTTTTTTTATGTGTCGTATCCCTTCAGGACGAAGGTACGCATGGTTTTCCACAACTCCTTGCCCCTTACAGCTCTTAAAAACCTTGGCCTTCTGCTCTTTCTCCCAGGCCTTATTCCGCCATCCATTCACTCACTCATCAAGTGTGTGATAAGTTTTATTTCTCTGTCCCTCAATCTGCCCCGCGTGTGTCAGATTTTCCAATCCCTCCTTCCTCATTATATGCCAGAGAAGCCTCAACTGTCTATTCCTGATGTTAAGTTTCTTATTTGTTTTCATTTTCACCACCATACACTTTTTCCCAGGATATGCTCAGCATCCTTCTGTAGAACATATTGCTTCATGCCCCCCTCTCCATCTTTGAGGTGATCGTCCAGCATTCACAGCCATACAGGATAACAGATATCACATATCAGTTTAATACACTTTTCCTTGTTTCTAGCGAAATTTCCTCATTTCATAGTACTCTGTTAGCTTTTGGAATGCTTCCTTGGCAATCCCAATACACCTTCGGACCTCAAATTCGCTCTTTACGTCCTCTGTGAAAACACTTCCCAGATATTTACATTTTTGCACATGTTTGATTTTGCTACCTCCAATTATCCCTTTGGGCTCAACTTTTTGCTAACAACCAAGCATTTTGCTTTGCAGTTGATGCTTAATACTTCCTTCTCTTTTTCCGTCACTACCTTCTGTAAGGGATTTTGTAGATTTCATTCTGTGTTAGCTGTCAAAACTGTGTCATCTTCCTTTCTGGAGTTGTTAAGTTTGTGCCTACCGATAATGGCTACGGTGTGGACTTCTAGTTCTCTCAGAATCGCCTCGCTGTCTAAGTTCAATAAGTCCGGTGAGAAGACACATCCTTGTCTTAGACTTCTATTTTATTTTTGTATTGCTACAATCCAAAATATTAACCTAAGAACTCGAAACCTGTTTTTAAATAACATTTTCAAATCAAGATCCTGATATGAATGGCATGCACAGCGTCTATCACATTCAGAAAAAGTATAACCATCCACTATAAACAATCCTTTTATCATATCAATGGTCAAAAATTACTTTGTGTGTGGTCCATTGGACTTAGGGTAGAAATATATGTTATATGAGACTGGTCGCTAACAACTCGAATAAACACAAAATCGATACAACACGCAGTAACATCAACGTATTTATTTTAAACTACACGCGAGATCAGTCTTGATGCCAGCATTCCCAATTGCGACAAGAAATCCTTACAATAATCATCATCATCATTATTAATGTCGTTATAAGATCACCCTTCCTATAGGCAATTTATCTTCTTTATTAATATATTTCTAACTTTTCCAAATTACAAAATAAATAATTACAAATCAGGTAATTTAGCTCAATTCATTTTTGTTTTAATTATTAATCATTTTAAAAATACTCAACCTGAAATATATTTTTTAAAAGTTTGAGCACCTGAAATCATTGCTTTATATACATTTTAAAATTTTATTGCTATACCAATAATGAGTTTTATTTAGTTTTGGTTTATTTTTATTAATGTAAATCGCTTCGAGAATTTGAAGTTTTTAATTTTTAATTTCATGACTAAGTATATTTCTTTTGTCAATTAATATTTTTTAAGGAATGAATGTAAACAGGAATGTACATTTTAATGTTGTGTAATAGGACTTGAATCCGTTATATGTAAAGTAAGCAATCTTGATAATGTCGTTGTCGTGAAGCCAACATATACATTTTCGTTTTTTTTTTTAGAGATAAAATTTCCTAAAGGACTTTTATATTAATATACGATATCTGTCTTTTTTCAATTGAGGGTGAAGAGTTATTAGGAATGATTAAGTTGGTTGTATTAAATTTAGTATGATATAAAATTAGTTTTATTTTTTTTTCACTGGGATCAGTGAGGGATATATTTATACTCGTGAGTTATTTTAAGATTTTTTATCTTCTTTGTACTTAAAGCGTATTTGATTGCATTATAGTGGTTTGAGGTATTTTTAATTATTTGATGAATTTTTATATGCTCCATTTTTCCTGTAAATATTTCTAATCGTCCGTTTAATTTTTTTCATATATATATATATATATATATATATATATATATATATATATATATATATATATATATATATTAAAGATATTTTTATGTTTAACGTTCTTTTATAGATACAAGTATTTAAGTAAATGCTCTGTTTATAATAAACAGTATTAAATAACATTTACCGGCCTGAATGTCCGAGAAATTTTCATAGAAAATATTCGTCCTTTGACAGGATTCGAAGCGGCTCGGACAGACTCGGTTCTATAGCCTTAGATACCAACTGATCTAGGAAAGGAAAATTGTTTTCGTTACAGTCCAAGTTCTATAACTCACCCACTTAAAAAAAAAATCAATCAGATATTTTGGAGTTTGTATTTTTCATCCTCGTCTTGTTTTTACAATACTTTCTTTTGTATTATCATTTGAAGACTACTATCATTAACAACAAGTAACATGGATAGCACATATTACATGAAGGGGAAAATAGTGATATAATCAATAGTTTGATTTTCCATATTAATTTTAAGAAAAATCACGGGAAGAATTCTTAACATTTTACTTTCACAATTTTCCAAATACTAGAAGTAGACTTATAATCTCAATCCGCTGTTAAGTAAAAACCATTAACACAATTTCAAATAAGTTTCTGATCAGTTGATATCTGACACTCCCACTGATCTATATCATCGATGCCTTGCTGCTAAAGGAAGGCATTTTGTACACCTAATCATTATTTACACATCTATTACAAATGTTTATTTGACATAAAAATTTGATACAATACATTGTAATAAATTTAAATCTCATATCTGCTATTCGGATACAAAATTCTCCTATTTTTTTTTATAATATTGTTCACTGAAAACAAGACACAAGATCCGCATAAGGTAGAGGGATAAAGAATGTGGTTGTTGTAATGGTGAAATTAAGGAATCCAAATTGAGAATATGTTGGGCAGATTATGGATGACAATACAATTGATGTGGTTAAGGTTGTATTAAAATGTAATTATCACCTCGGCAATCTGTTCGGAAAAGCAGCAGTTCTTGGGAAGAAGACTTTCACTTTCAGACTATCGAGAGGTTAGTAAAATTTCGTCTGTAAAAAAGGGTTTGTAGAGTGTAAAGTATTTGATCGACCACAAGGGCATGTGAATTGTTTTGAATTCTGTCATGGCTGGAAAGAGAGGAGTGGGCAAACTTTGCTTTCGTAAAACTTCTTTATAAAAGGGTGTGGTAAATGTATGTCTTCGTGTTTGTGTGTCTGTGTGAGCGAGAGAGCACGTTTGTAAATATATGGCGAATCTACACTATAACAGAATTATGAATCAACAAACTTATGAATGCAACAGACTGAATTTATTTGTGTTATTTTAAAAAGTTTTCCAGAGATAGTACCTAAAGCTTTAAATACTTTATGTATAAGTAATGTAAACAAGATAAATGTGGATTGACAAAAACCGATTTCTAATTAGATTATTTTTAATACCTACATTCGAATTAGTCAACTTCCGCAAAATAATATATTTTAGAATTTCAATTGTCCATTAAGGAAGTTTAAATTAAGTTTATATCCGTCATGAAGTTCCATAAATTTCAGATAACGACGTAGAAACGCTAATATCGTATGTCTAATTTCATAAAAAGGTGCACCAAATGTACGCGTTGTTATGTCGTTTGAACGTTAGCATTCTGATTGTTAAACAAGTTCGAATGATCGATTTGTCAACACGGAAACTTCTTAATAGTATAGATTTGAGAAGATGATCTCATCATGTTTTACTGTTGCTATAAGCCTTCAAATCATACTACAGGTTGACCCAAAACTTGTAAGCGAAACTGAATAAACGAATCAATGATTGTGATTGGACGAAATGACAAGATGTCTTGACCGAAGGGTCCAGTGTACACGCCTTGAACAATCTGTCGATCTCACCAGATTATATGATTCTTCACAGTAAGAGTGACAACTGTCAGCTAAGCATAGTTTTAGTATAAACCACAGGTTGGCACTTTGTAAAGCATTCTTTAGTTATATAAAACTTTAAGAGGACATTCTGTTATGGTCCAGGTTAGGACCAAGGAAGAACAAAACGACACAAGAGTAGAAATAACGAAGGTATATTACACGAAATAATAATACAAAATGTGGAAGGTGTTAGTATGACTGTCAATCTGGTTTGCAGTGAACTACTATCGGCTCGACTCGATTCGTCCCTCTCTCTTGAGAGGCGTAGTATACATAATGTTAGGAAGAGTTCATTCTGTAGTCATAGTTAAGGACCCATGACACATTCATTACTTCTTAGTGATGGGACCTTCTGGTATATAAGTTATGGTTACACATATTTAGTCCGAAGGAAAATATATAAAAGTTTATTATAACGTCATATATATATTTAAGCAGATATATTCATATCCCTGTGACTTATATTTGTATGAGATAATGTTATGTTATACACGAGGTTGTCAAAAATAACCCGCACTTTCGCCATAACGTAGCTTTAGGTTTGTCACACAGCCTTCTGCTAATGGGTGTTTACAGTTGATACTATTGCGGTCATGTGTCCGAAATTCGAACTTTATCGTAACAATTTTCTTGCCACTATTACGGTGCAATAATGTCTACATCGTTAGCACCAAGGAGGTAGAAAGTGCAGTGATACGTTTTCTCTGGGCGTAAAGGTCTGTCAAGGGAACAGAAATTCATCGGAGCATTTTTACATAAATCGGCGACATTGTTTTACAGCTTAGAAATGTATATGAGTGGATCCTGAATTCATGACGCATGAAGAAGGAACAAGGCGTCTGTCAAATTCCATCACTGACGAGAAGATTCAGCAAGCTCGAGAGATGGTAATAGTCAACCGGTGAGGTATCATCAATGACGTGTCATCAATGACGTGTCATCAATGACGTGTCACCAATGTTCTCTGCAGATTCGGATCACTACTCTTTGTTCCTTGCTGCACACTGCTAACTGCGCGGTCATTTTGACACTGTAACAGCAGCAGAAAAATCAAGCTCAAACTTCGACAACGTAGCCACAATAATACCAACTATAAGCCCCTACGTGCAGAAAACAGTGTGATATACATAAACATATCTTATGGCAAAATAAATGATAATCATTGGAATACCCTCCTATTTTTGTTAATTATTTTATTTTAGATTCGGGTTTCTGCATTGTTTGAACATATATGTGACTATTTTTGGCAATTCGACAAGCTTTAATTACTAGCATGCTTGTTTAGCAATGATTAGCAGGTTAGATTAATTATGATTGTGTAGTGGTTTCGGCCCTCACAATGTGCTCCATTCTTGCGGCCGTGTGCCTCGTTTAAGATGTACTTAATAAATTGTAATGGTGATGCAATGTCAATCACTATCGACTGTCCACCTGATTGCTCTTTCATCTTCTTGCTCATTATTAATGTTTCTGTTCCTAATTCTTCCACATCCTGTTACTCCTTGCGTCTTAGTGGCTTTGCTACCTTTCATGGGGTGATAATGATTGTAATGGTTAGCAAGCTATCCAATACAGCTCATTAGTGAGTTCATTTATTATATGCTACGCATTTTCAATATTTCAGCCTAAGCAAAATTATTAAGGCAATTTTTAAACTTCTCAAAAGACGTCACTGGCGTTCTTATACATTTGTGTAGATTCGTTCTTCCCTAACACTTTCTTACTATTTCTTGCATTTAATGTAATGCAGGTCCCGTTAACAGTAGACAAATACTGTTCTCGGGAGATTTCATCGATTTGGAACCATAATCCGTATAATTCATCTATGGGACAGAATTTAATTTATTACATGAGTGGGTGATGCGGTTGTTGAAAAGAGAGTGAATAATTATAGATTGTCATGACTGAAACCAGATATATTTTTCTATTTTTTTTTATTTTCAGACAAAAAGCAGGCATGTTTAGATAAAGATGTTTAACTTGAAATCTTCTAAAGGCAATTCAGAAAGAAACTGAAAGTAGATGGAGAGGAATAAAAGACAAGAAAAAATTACAACTGTCCAAAACTGTCTTGAAAAGCAAATTCTTCGAACGGTATAATTTAATCATAATTATCTGGCGTCATATAAGACGTACGGATATATAAGACGAACTCCAAATTCAGCAGAGAAAATCAAGAAAACATTAGTAATTAGTAAGATTAGTAAAGTTGTTAGTAAATGATGCAGCCTAGGCTATATTTATGAGGTATTATTTTGGTGAAACAAGCCATGATTAAAATTAAATGCAAAATAATAGAAAAAAATAACACGAGCCTATAAAAACTTTATTATCTTCAAAAGTAAAAAAAAAACAAAAAAAAAATCAAGCAATTATTACAATTGAGCAAAACAGTACAGTTAGCATTACAAGTTTCTTCATATTCAAATCCATAAAATTCATCGTCTTCGTTATCAAAACTAATTTTTACTACGACTATCATCATCGTTGAATAATGCGTCATCTTCCGTTCCATTGAGAGCATTGCTAATGCCACACTTTTTAAAAGATTTCACAAAACTTTCTGGTCTTATATTATCCCAAGCTTGCTTCATCAATTCGCAAACTTGTGCAATGCTGCGACTTTTTATTCTTCCTGTAAGTATAAGTTCGTGATCAATCATTGCCATTCACGTGTTCCATTTGACCTTCATGCTAAAGTCTAAGGCAATAGGAGTTGCCAGGTAGCTAATTTCGGCCGACTATCGCGAATTTTAAACCTACATATGGCATTTAAGACGCAGGGTAAATTTAAAAGTTATTTTAAGTATAAAAAAGTGCGCCTTATATGCCGCCAATTAACGTATATTATTTAAAATCAGATTATTATCCGTGTTTTGGCTATTATTACAACGTTCACGTCTCTAGTAGGTTCTTATAACTCATAGATTTCGGAATGAACAATTTATTTAATTTTTATCAATTTAAATGATATTTTTCTTTTTTTAGTGGAAATTCGTATTTGAATAGACGTCCCGTTTATTTGTTAAACAATATGTTTATTTCTTAAACAATATATTTATTTCTTTTCGTCTAAGAAAAAATATACATGTATCCATGTAATATAGAATGAACTATAAGTAGATGCTTTAATTGACTCATTAATATTAGTGTTGAAAAACTTTATTTTATTACGATGTACCGTTACAAGCGAAAGTGGGATACAAAGAAGAGAAACAAAGGTTGCTACAATATATGAATTGGAATATATGCGGTTTTTAAATATAGTTCTTATATGTCTGAGCTCACTTCTTTGAAGAAAAATGTAATGGCTAATGACTAAGCAACTAAGCAAGTAAGTGTAGGCTCCAATGTAAGAAGGCGATTGTTCTTCAGATCCTTTAGACTAGTAGTTCTTTGATTAAGCAGCGGCACACCTCGGAGCAAATTTAAAAAAAACACGGAACACTTAGCAAAATTTGTAAAGGGTATACATGTAAATGTTATGAAATAAAACCATAGAAAAATTATTTATATTCATTTATTCAAATAAAGGAACCTTTTAAATATTAAATTAAAAAAAATAAAAATATTCTTTTTTAATAATGAATGTTAAAACAAAGTATTTAAAATAATATAATCGATAAATAGTGTAAATAATTATTTTAAAAATTCATTTATTCAAATATTGACTTTTTAAACTTACTACTTTCACACATATATATATATATATATATATATATATATATATATATATATATATATACCAGCAGCATGGCCCGGCGTTGCCCGTGCTTGATTCAAAAATCGTACCACTCTTACAGCAATCGCTATCACTTGACTTAGAATATTTTTGCCCTTCCTTGCCTTTAAAGGAGTGCCCTTTGCCTTGCTGATGTTGCTACATGCCTTATTCTTGCCTATTTCACACTGCGAATTTTTTCTAAGCTCTATACTAAACATTAAATCTGTTATGAAAAAAGAACTAAACAAAATGAACACAAAACGATCAGCTTTAAAAAAAGGGTTCGTAACTGGAAAAACCGAATGAAAAAAGAATGTTAACAACAAATACTTTTTTACACCCAATCCAGTTCTGCAGAATCAGAATCAACGTTAAGTTTAAGCAAGCGAATGAGCCAATTGGAGTAAAGTGCCGTGCAGATTTAAATTTTTCCCACTTGTGACGAATGCAGCTATTGAATTCTTTTTTTGCATGCTAGCATGCTAGTTAACATTCGTGTCAGTCAGCTGTTGGCTCTCACGCTGGCCAATAGAATCTTCCTGCCTATTCGTGGCAGCCAGCTATAGGCTCTCACTGTGGCCAGTAGAAAATGGCCACAAACTATATGAAAACTTCCATAGAAGCATGAAAATATCGATTATTTCCACTATCGATCAGAGTTGGGAAATGCAATGTCGGTCTTGGTTTTTCCGCTAGCTTGGAGCATCTGCATGTAAATTCTGGTGCAAATCCGTCGAAAATTGCGGCCGTGCATTCGTTACACACACACACACACACACACACACACACACACACACACACACACACACACACACACACATCCTGCCTTTTATAAATAGAGATATATGTATGTCGTGACAGTATTTCACGATATACTTAAGAGGATCGCGTGGCACACCACTCTGCTGCGGCATGACGGTTAAGAATCACTTCTATAGACGGCCATTACAAAATCTCTATTGTCTTTCCATACGTAGTTGAACATTGATCGCCACAACTTAATTTCAATGTAGCTCTAAGCAATGTTTGTGTCTCTACCATCGAGTCCTCCTTGTCTTACCATAAATTTATATAAGCTGTTATGAAGTGACTAGGTGCTTTCCTATGCCTTCTTCTGCGTGTTAATTTTTCAAAGCCTACATTTCTCATAATGTCGTAAACATTTAAACAGTCTATTTCACTTAACTTAGAACAGTCTTTTTATTTTCATTTTCATATTTTCTCCGTAGATAGTATTCTCAGAATCCTTCTTTAAGACCACATGTCTGTTGTCTGGAGTTATCGCATTATATTTGTGTACATTGGTCAGCATTCTCTGCCGTATACAGGGATTGATATTGCACTGTAGAACAGCATTCTCTTCCTTCTTTCTAATATTTGATTTTTTTTTTTTCTTATTCTTCAGGCTTTGTAATTTTGGAGAAGGTATGTTTCGCTATTCCAGTATTCACTCTCCCGCCGCCTTAAGGTTGTCTTCCTCTCTCTTTTCTATAAACAGTTTCATGGTACTTGTTCGGATGAGCTCTTCGTTATGGTAACTAGAGTACTGAGTTGAGCTGACTAGATGTAACAGTAAATTCAGTTAACAGTTTCTCCTCTCGCACTTCTCGTTTGCAGATCTCTCATCCAGATCCATGCTTCCCATCCAACTTTAATCTGCAAAAAATTAAATGCAATGTCAATGGCTATCTAATGTCCTCCTGATTATTTTTTCATCTTAAGGCTCATTATTATTGTTTCTGTTTCTAATTCATCCATATTCTGTAAGCCCTTGTGTCTTAATGGTTTTACTGTCTTGCATGGGTTGATAATGATTAATTTTTTATTAAAAAAAGCCATCAAATGTCGGCGTCATGTGTGCCATAAAAAAGCCAGGTGAACACTCAGCAACAACAGGAGAAATGTGTAGCACATGTAACGAAAAGAGAAAATAGTGATATAATGACGCGGTTAACTTTCCACACGACGGAAATATATAGATTGTAAGGAAACTTTCATCAGTACTAGAAAACGCCAATTTATTAAACTTGAGATTTCAAATTCTCTGAAAAAATGTCTTAAGAAAATTGTTTTAATAAATTTAAGCCGAACGTAACATTAATTGTTCAGTCAATGAATGCCTCTGTGGAAACGAGTAAATTCACAATAAACTTTAACATAGATGAAAATTAATCATTTTTGAAACTCGTTATTTGAAGATAATTTCGGTTTCTACAAATTAGACATGCAGTTTTCTTTCAGAATTATATAGGGCCCCGTTGAAGAGGAAGATAAAATATATTAAAATGTAAAACCGCAATGCATATTTTCCTAAACGGAAAACTAAAACTAAAAAGAAATGGAAATGAAAGAAACGCTAAAGTACAACTGTAAAGGGAAAAAAATCAGTTTCAGACATTAAAGGAAACGAATATAATTTATAATTTGCAATAAATCATGCTCTTTATCATCATTAACATATACTGGAACATATCGAACGTAGAAAAGATAAGAAATGAAACCTAACAATCAATGAACAAGACAGTTTTGATTGTCGTACACCACAAAAATTATGTGAAGCGTATCTACATTTTAAAGAAATTCACATCTAAGATGTTATATAATTTATTACTGCTTTCTTCATAACCACGTACTTTTTTCAACATTGCCTCTACGACTTGTAATTTATCTACCTAGTTCAAAACTTATCTGGTGATATAACATATCTCTCCTTGGATTGGACACCCTCAGGCTGGTTAATGTTAAGCAAGTCAGTTACGAGCGAATAGTGAGTTAAAGCCTCACTGGATGCACCATAGTTTCGGCCTTGTGCCATATTTAAGCTAATAATTATATCGCCTAGGATATCATGTGATGACTCTCTTAAACCCTAGATCTTCTCCAAGAACAGAACGCAGTCTTTGAATTTTCAACTAGACATTTTCAAGAAATATTGGATTCTATTCTAACCTTCAAGACAATATCTTTCACGGTTCTTCAATAAGATCTTGGCATTTATTTTATTTCTTACTCTGATTTATATACGCACTTTTTTTTTCTGTCGACACCGCAAACTTCCCGAACTAGAATTTGTTTTTATTGTTTTTCATTATCTTTAAATATTCTTTCTTGAACGTATTGTTTGTCCTGGGTGTCGAAATCCAAAAGTATTTTTTGATTTTATGTTTCAAGACTATAGGTGATTTATATTAATAGAATTTGTAATCCAAACCTGTATGCACAATTGCCATATAGTGATTGCACCGTGGCTTACTTAGCTGGATTTTGAATCCAATTTGTTATATTAACCGATGATAAGATTGATCCAAAATTTAGCTATATTCCGTATATACGTGTATAACGAGAGATCTCAGGTTTTGTGCGAGCACCAAATTTTCACTTATAAAAAAATTATCATATATCTCGAATATCATGCGAGTTTCTTTTTTGAGAGACCAAATTACAATAGACTAACCTCTTTTGTTCTATCTTTTATCCTGTCTTCTAGTTAAATAACTTGAAAACGTATGATAAAGGTATCTTTAGTAACGCTATACTCGTTACGTAAACGCGTACACATAAACATCATATTAACGTAACGAAGTTAAAATACGCATATTTAGTATGTTTGTATAATACGATACGAATATGTGAATATTGTATTAATTATTATTGGATAGAGTTAAGTAAAGCATCGGTTTTATCTAAATCATGCGTATTTTCAATATAGCTGTATTTTTGAGTACAGTAAATCTATATATAATTCGGTCACCAGCGTAGCAAACATACATATGTTTATTCTATATCTCATGAATAATGCAACCCCCTGAAGATTAACTCCCAAATTAGTTTTTTTTTTAAATGTTGCATGATACACAAGTATGTAGAGTAATATTTTCTTTGGTCTTTGTGACGTCCCCCAGCATTGCTCGTTCCTCGCTGCTTCGTTCGGGTGTCGCCGCTCCAAACGTGACGTCCGCCTGTCTGCGTCAGTCGTGTTGTCCCGTCCTGTGACGACCAACTGGCTTGGTATCGGTCGCGGCACCCAAATGTGACGTTCTAACCTTTTGGTGATTCGGATAGAAATCTGGTTAGATTCGATATCAGCCTCGTCGTTCCCAACTCGCTTCCAACGTTTGGTTACCGAAGTAACTGCTTTGATCCCCAGTCTGCCTACCCACGTTGTGAATTGATCTTAGGCAGACGAAATCAATCTGTCGTCGGGGCCGTAATGCAAGTTGAGTTCGAATAAGGGTGGTATCGCACAAATATGTGTAAAAGAAAAGAAAATAATAACTCAAAAGTTCAAATGTATCAAAAAAAGGATAACAATACTTTATATCTGGTTGCTGGATACATAGAACTGCGTCTATCTCCCGACCCGCTATATGGATTCGTGACACGTTGTTTTTGTTAGGTGAATTTTAACATCTTAAGTTGTCTGTTCTTTAAGAAACTGCTTCTTGGTGTGTCTTCAGGCGATAGTCGTAAAACTTGTTTTGGTGGTATGAATCTAAGTGGCTCTTTTAAAATAAATTGTTCTTGGATTGAAGATGAGTTCGGAAGTTGCACGAATCTTAGTCAGCTAATGCGAGGCGGACCCACTTCAACTGCGAACTGGAAACTCTGGAAAACTGGAACTCCAAATCAACTGATTTTCGCTCGCTGCGACTTTGCTTATATGGACACCGATCAAAATCGGGGTGGCTTTGTCGGGGTTTGAGGTTCCCTGACAATTTCAAATCCACAATCCCCTTTTTTTTTGTTTTCGGTCAGGAAAAATTTATTATTTCCATTTTTGGAAATTTTCTCTTACCATACTCTCAGAGGGCGTCAACGATTTTCCTACTTCTTCGCAGTAACATCTCATACCTATCCTCTTTAATGAGTGGTAGCAGGTCTCCCCCCTGCATCACATGTTCACTTCCGCCTGGCTCTCGTTAACATTCAGCCAATGGCCGATCAACAGTGTGGGTGTGACCAGACTAACCTTGTTTCTTAAAAAAATTATCTTGCTCAAAGAAAAAAAAGAATTATCTCCTCTTCTTCTTTTTTTCTATTTCCTTTCTTTCTTTTCTTTTCTATTCTCTCTTCTTCTCTTTTCGCCAACAGAACAATGCGACCCGTAGTGTGATAACCTCAATTTCTACCCCAAAGTCACTTTCATCTGGACTTCATCAATCGGATTCTCGCCAATTATCAGGGTGGGTGGTCATCCAGCAAAACACAGCCAACTTTTTCGATAATATTGTTTCGCTCATAGTCAAATTTCAGCACAAAACAGACTCTTGTCTAACGGTATCTTTCCATCGACAAAGACGTAACCTATTTTCTTTGTATTTTTTTTTGTTTTTTTTTCAGCTCGTGTGTGGTCATCACGCGACCTATTAAATTTTTATCTCTGTAGTGTTCTGTAAAAGCCCCAAAAGGCATTCCCGTGACACAGTTAAATGTTTATCTATTCTGTCCCGGAGTTTAGCTAGCCGATCTGGAACTTGTCAATTAGATTTTCGCCAGCACCAAGTGGCTGTTATCTATTCCCGATAATATAAGTCCTCCACCACGACACAGTTAATTTTTATCTATTTAGAATTCTCGACAATGGCAATGAAACCTTTCACCATTTTTCACTATCAAAATTTAATTTCTTTCCCTTCTTTTCTTTCTTTTCCTTGCATCCCTAAATGGTGTCACAATTATTAATTTTCATTTCTTTAGGTAACGTAGTTCTAAAACAGATTTTCCGAGTTTTATGTAATGTATTATTTAAACTATTGTAATCCTTCTGTGCAAAGAAATATTTTTTTTCTTCAGGTTCCGTTTGCGTAAACATGGCTATGAAATTTGTTATATATTTTCTCCATCTCGTCAAATATCAGTACAACTTTTATTTTTCTATTTCGCTTTCTTTTTTTCATTTTCACTCTTTTGCAATTTTATACAATCTTCTTATATTATTTTATTAATATATATAATTCGAATTTTGACATTTCGACAAAGTCTGTCTACTTTATTCCTGCTTATTATATACAATCTGTCTTTGACGTCTTTTTGATGATCATGATTTTCCTTCTTCGTTGACATATTTTATACTAGTCTGGAAAAAGACTTGTATAATTCACTATCGATATTGCTCAGGTGTCCATTGCTTTTATCAGGTTTCTCCAATTTAGATTACTTTCAAGTATTTCCTTATCTTCTTAAAATATCCCATGCTTATTTCTTCATTCGTTTATTCTTAATTTACTCAATCCCATCCGAATCCTCCGATGTATTTATAACGGTCCTGGTCTGTTAATAGTCTTGTAATGTGTTATAAAGTCTTCACTTCGAGTTAGAGTTTTTCCCCTGTGTATTACTAACGAGGTACATGTGACTCTTCAAACTTAAATTAAGATACCTCCGCCGAATCTTTTAGATTTGTCATACATTGTTTCGAGTTCAGAACAAAGACGACGACAAAATATAAGTTTGTAAGCAGAAGAAACAGGCCAAGATGTGAATTACGAATTTGAGATGCTAATTTTTATTTCATTATTTTGTCGTTTCCCCATATAGAAATAAGTCTTTTCTTATCTTGGTGAACTTCGGTTTGGTTGCTTTAATCGATCAGTAGATATTATTTATTATTGCTGGAAAATATTTTATTTAATTTTGCTTTCGATTATTTTAAAACGATGAGAGTTCATATACGAAAATAACCAGACAAATTAAGATTATAATTCCCATCAAGCAACAGATCATTTTCAGTATCAGTTCTTTTCATAAATGATAAGTCATCTGCGTACTTAGTATATTTAATCGGGAAATTTATATCAGACGCATGATGAATTGGAAGCAGGGAAGTGATACATTATAATTTTATTGTTTGTAATATGCATAAACCACACATACGTAAACACATACACACAAACAAACACACTTATATATATATATATATATATATATATATATATATATATATATATATATATATGTGTGTGTGTGTGTGTGTGTGTCTCTGTGTGTGTGTATACAACAGTGGGTCTGAAGATCGCAAAAGCAGGAAACCCAGTGTTACATTGTTCCCTGCTAAACGTAAGCGTCAGGCAATGACAGTTTTGTTTAGCATGACGTTTACACTTAGCATGAAAAAAACTGTCGTCTGGTATATGACCCCAGTGTCCTCTTTCGCACACACACACACACACACACACACACACACACATATATATGCATGGTGCGATGGATAAATTTTCGTCTAAATTAGTCAAAAATGAAAAGACACTGGCGTCTCATTTTAACAGATATATTTACTAAAATTACACAAAAATATCTCAAAAAACTAAACATTAAATTTATTAAATAAAATCGTCATTGGATTCAACCACAGCCATCCAGACAACATCGGAATCTCCTGCATTTCTTCTGGGCAGACTCCTTGTTTAAGTTGGTGAATGCTGCCTCTGGTCCTTTGTGTTAGGAATTTTGTTTGTCTCTTCATCAACTGCGCCTCACATATAGTAATCAAGGCGCTTTCTGAATGACTAATTAGTTGGCAAGATGTAAATGCTTACGTTGTCGCAGAGATTGTGTGACAGTCATGACTGGATTATCCTGCTTTGTGGCATGTTGCAAAATCCTGCACCAGACATAGCGCCTTCCAGAGGCAACCTTCCTGACACAGGGCAGCACTATCTCCTCACGGCACTCAGGTTAGTCCACGGTGTTTAGTCTGAGGTCACCACCAACAAATTTGGGAGTTCCTTTCTTATCAGAACAATAAGAGTGAGTTTTATCGAGCTCCCGTACCTTTGTAATCGCCATTACACTCATACACCTCTTTCCGAATTCATTACACGGTCCTCAAATTGACACTCAAATACCCTGAAATGTTCATATTAGAGATTCCAGCCCAAATGCCAAGCAAGACAGCAGAGTGAATTGTGTCATGGTTTTCTTATTTTTTATAGACGGTGCTCAACTGACCCTAATATACTGTGCAATCGACAAGATCAAAATAAACAAAGCGCAATTAAAAATATAAAGTGGTGACTATTTATTTATCCCACCATGTATATAGTGTGTGTGTGTGTGTGTGTGTGTGTGTGTGTGTGTGTGTGTGTGTGTGTGTGTGTGTGTGTATTCCAATACGTTGAACCGAATTAAAATTAATTCACATTTAAAATCAGTCGAAGTTAGTGGAACACACTTTATATACATACATACATACATTAGTCATTAATAAAGATGACTATTACATTTCAATATATCAAACAATACACGGACGAAACAATGATAGCCTGTTCTTGTTGCATGAAAAATTTCAAATCAACGAAAACGCATGTATACGATACGCGAAAGCGAAAATCACATCGCAGCTCGTGACGTCACACATGGCCACGCGAGAGTGAAAACGAGAAGTATAATAGTATGGGAAGCCGTTGGTATAATCCAATGTCTTCAGTTATAAATTATAGGCATTTAAGAATATTATGTAAGCCGAAAGCTTAGATCGGATTTAAACATTGTATCAATATGATGATTTTTTTCCTCTTTCAATGATAATGATTTTAAGATTATCAGACAATATGAAAGAAACTTACTTAAAATAATTCGACACATCTTGTCTATATTATTTAATGAAACATGCATCAATGAAAAATTGCTGCCTAAAATAAACAATATATATATATACACACACACACACACACACACACACACATATATATACACAGATATATATATATACACATATATATATATATATATATGCGTACATACACACACATGCATATATATATATATATATATATATATATATATATACTTCAATTTTTTTTCTCCGTCTTTGCATATAATTCAATCAAGACGTTCATCAGATGCCTAAGGCAGGGTTAGGCTTAGGGTTAGCACGCTGATTTATATAAAGATAATATAATGTATCGCAAGCAGGACGCCATTCACTCACTTCACATAATTTGGAACAAAATTTTCATTTGTTTCACACATTTTTTTTGTCACTTGTAATCCGTTGTGGTTAATACACTATCATATGTTTGTACAGATATATTGTTTCTTGTCGTTTCTCTACATTAATTTTCTTGGACTCATATCCCGAGTCTCCCATGTTTGTTATAGGCATTTCAGGAGATACAAGTGATTATCTCTTAACGCATATCCCGGCCCGCAACAGAATGGTGACGCCCTACGTGATCATTATTTTTCTTTTGATGAGAAGAAATGCACAAGACGATATATGTGCAGACTCAAATATACATTTACGCACCTTTTCCAAAACTGAGAGAAAAACATCGACAAACTTATCTTCCTACCATGCTACGCACGGCAGAAGATATAATCTATTAGCAAAAACATTTACACAGGTACAAAATTTGCGATTAGACCCTCTCAAAGGGCAAAGCCACAAATTTCCTTCACTACAACATATCTACAGCACTTGCTGTTTTCCGCCTCGGAAAATAGATTTTTTGTAACACGTACCCGACTAAAAAAGCTCTAAACGCCATTGCAATTACTACTAAGATGGCACAATCAGCAGACAAACAACATGCATCCCATCCCTACTCTATTTTTGCTTGACCCTTTTCTTCTCTTAGTCGCTATTACGCTCGACTCGACTTCAAACGGCAGACAACACAAAATATTTTTTCCCGAGAAAAAAAATACGACTTCATTTTAACTTTTATCAACACTGTTTCTTCTGGGGTAATCAGATAAAGTGTGACATATATCAAAAAGCGACTATCTGTCGTTTTTTCTTCACTCTTCGATTGTGCCACTCGAACGAAACTAAGAATTTGCAAGTACGATATTCAATCGAAAGAATGGCTAATACTCTTAAAGTCGTCATGCATTCATTCGACACTCAGTAGAAATTCTAGATCAGCTCAACTTTGCCATAAGTCTGCTTCCATTAATTTTGTGCACCAACGGTATCCACGCATAGCAAACAAACGAGCCCTTCCTAAAAAAAAATGCTTCCAGCGATAAGGACCAAATACGACAAAAACAATTCAACGCGGAGCATAAGAAAAAGACGAATTTTAATAACAAACGCTGAACAATTTACCGACGCAATTTCCAGAGCGTTCAACATTCAGCTAGAAAATGATACAGCAACCTGATGACAACACAAGTACATTTCGTCGAATCAAGCATCTCAACATCATATCCGACACCGTTTCATTTTAACTCACAGGTACAGAAACAAAACTTCTATGAACTTTATATATATGCAGAAACATTTTCCTAAACATCTATCGGAGAAATATTGTCAGGTTACCTCCTCCTAATTTTGAAAACCGTTACTAGGCGACGCTCTCCAGCACTATAAATATTCTGCGATAATTTTTTATCACACCCTTCTTACTTTTTACGTCAACATGTAAATTTCTAGCGGAAGAATGCGATTATAATGCGTTCCCTTTTGGGAATCACATGAAAAATACATATGCACACACCTACGTACGCACATTCACTCACTTCATAGAATTTTGGCAAAAAGTATCTACATTCATTTGTTACGCACATTATTGTCTTTGCTACTTGTAACCTTTTTGTTGTTAATACATTACCATTAGTTTGGACATATCGATCGTTTCTTTTCGTTTCTTTACACTTCTTTTCGTGGACTCACATCCAAAGTCTCCCATGTTTGTTATAGGCATTTCAAGAGACACACGTGATTATCTCTCAACGCATATCTCGGCCCGCAACAGACTGAATAGATTTTAAATTTTAATTGTTTTTGTTTTATATATTCATCTGATACTCTATATAAAATGAACATGTTCTTAAATATATTAACCGACTGCAAATTTGTTTTTTTTTGTTTTTTTTAATAAACGTTCCGTTTTTCGTATTTAAGCTTTAGAAGTTAGCATTTCCGAATAAATATATGAAAAGCAAAAAATTGAAAAATAATTTCTTATTAATCTAGAAAATTAAAGACAGTTATGATTTTCAACTGCTAATATAGCTCAGTTCAAAATCATTCTCATAAATTTTGGGCAAAAAGATAAATTAAATCTGTTTTATTCTCAGCTGCAGGAAAATCGCCGGAGATGTCGGGTTTAAGTCTCCCAGCCACTTTTTAGCCCTAATATAGGTACATGTATCTAGCGATTTTAATTATTTTTTTTTAACTATTTAGCTTCGAAGCTTGTGATATGGGTCTACAGAATCAGAAATAAAAACGTACCAACTATTAGTATATATATATATATATATATATATATATATATATATATATATATATATATATATGAAGGAAGGTAGGGAAATTACTGAAATATTCTTGAGACGACCCATTCTCTAAGGTTTTACCAGAATTACTTAGTAGGTTATACAATTTTGTGTACAGTTATATATATATATATATATATATATATATATATATATATATATATATATATAGAGAGAGAGAGAGAGAGAGACGCATACATAGAGTATGATTGAAAAATAATCTTTATTTTATATATGATGGACTCTCCGTCTTGTAAAAATTATAATTTGACAGGAGAGTCCATCATACATAAAATAAGGAATTGCATTTCAGTCACCCTGCATATATATATATATATATATATATATATATATATATATATATATATATATATATATAAAATTAAATCGACTCCCTATGAACAGTTATTACCTGTAGAACAACATTTCCGCCTAGAAAAACACGATTTCAAAACCCATGCCAGATTCACTATAATTGAGAGAATAGAAAAGTTCAGAGCAGATAACATTAGAAAGATTTTAGAGTCCCATGAAAATATGTGGATACAACGTCTAAAAACACAATACCCAGCCGGGCTAAATCATAAATTTAACAATATATATAATAGTAACAATCAACAAATCAAAATCTACCCACATTTCTCACCCACACAAGACAGACATGCTTACGGAGGAATGGAGGCCTCACACTTATACACTCACCCACACGATTATATACACATACACACACCATACTCACTCACTCCCTAATGAGCCAAATAACACACACACAAACACTAAACAGAGACACATCCCCTCACCAGGTCCAATAAAACTGTCAAACTGACCAGAGAATTCAGGATAAAATGTATCCATCCAGTTCTTATCTCAAATAACAACTTAAAAGAGACTGTTTGACCAACACAAGGAATGTTAAAAAGATTCATGTGAAAAAGATAAAAAATAAAAAACAAATGAAAACTACAGACAAAAGTTCATTTTCTCCAACAAAAGACATTCATTTCTGTAGTTCCTTGCCAACAGCAAGCAGAAATATTTCGCCTCCCGATGATGGCCATTTCGGTCGAAACTAGTCGAGGAATCTAAATGGAATAATAATAATAAAAAAAAAACGAAAGAATATTAATCTACAACCCAGTGTGTCTAATGACTTTAATTTTTTAATTTTTAATTTTCTTATTGTTCAAAATATATATGTATATATATATATATAGAGAGAGAGAGAACGAGATAGATAGAGATAGATAACCAGCTCGATAGACGTATGTATGGGCATTTCGCACGAATGTAAAGGTAAAGAATACAGAATGATAAAATAAGAATTCGATAAATTGTAATGAATACATAAGCACAATATGGAATAGAGATTAATACCTATGGCGTTGATTATGAAAATATTACACATATTTCTACCACTCCACCACCACCACCATCACCACTTGGTAGCTCTGCGAAAAGTTGATCTATTTACAGTCAATGTAGATTCGAAAATAATACGTCCATTCCATCAATTTCTTAGGAGTGAGAGCGAGCAACAGTAATCAGTAAGTCACAATATAATGATTAAAATGAAGTTCAAAGTTGGCTGGAAAACATGGATGTGGAAGAAAGTTCTTTCTGGGTCTTTAATTACGGGTCACCTAATAAATAAACGTTAGTATTTTCCGGCTTGTCGAGAGAACATATTCTCAAATTATTACGAAAGCTTCCCCGATTTCATCTTTAAGTGTTGGAAACAATCTCTATTATGTCTTGGTAGTCTTCCCCGCGGAAAGAAAAAGAATGGCTTTTCATATTTTCTATCATCTGCATCTAACATATTTTTGTCTGGATATTACTAATGTTTGTATTTTTATTCCTTTTTAGTTGTACGTATTTTTTTTTTTATTTCACTCGCAATCGAGTTTTTGAAAAGGGAGTATCGAAACCATAGTCTTGAGCGATTTCTCAATCTCGGTCGTTTAAAATAAGAATTGATTGATTTGATAATAATGTTTATCAACCATTTGCTGGCTATTTAAAGACATAAAGTTTTTTTAGTTTGTAAGAATATTTGGAAATATACAGGCGAGATGTGATGAGGTGGATTCGTACATTTCCTAACGGTATCTGAGTGTAAATGAATATAAAGAACCCAACTGGAATTAGAACTACGCACTCCAATTTACTATTCCCAGCAATTATCCACTACATCAGTTGCACATCCAAGTTTGCATCATCTTGTATTTCAAGGCGACCATCCCTCTACATACTAAATAGACTCAACGTTGTCACACTTTGGTGATCACACAGCATGTATACGACGTGTCATAATTTCAGTTCTCTGGTTCAAAATGTTTTTTTGAGTGTTGCAATGTTATAGCTAATTTCTTTTGTTGAGAAAGGCTGCAGATGTAAACTGGAATTTTTTTAAAAAAATGGACAGATCTTTAAATCAATCATAGCAACATCTGCAGCATATTATATGGCAACTAATTAAGTTTATTCTTTATTATAGATGTATTGGTATTGCTCTGTATATAAATTTACACACTGAGCTCTCATCATGGATTTAACTTCTTAATATTT
>CAHIKZ030000128.1:812500-827500 GCA_903632075.3 Acanthosepion pharaonis | reverse complement strand
TATTTCCGGCTTGATATATTGCGCAATAATACGTCCTGAAAAACAAATCAACCAATCTATCAAGCCATTTTCTCTAAAACTTTGTCGTTTCTCACATGTTCAGTCCTTGATATACATCTCTAGAGCCACATTTCTTTTGCTTCCGCCATCTCTGAGAAGAATGACCATCATTCGCTGTCATATAGATGGCGGGGGTTCGATATTACATAATACTCCAGTACGTTTTTTGATTGTTTATAATGAAAGTTTCCTATCAGTCAGTCATGCGTGATCCAGCAGTATGTTGGAATTCAAGGCTATAGAACCCGGACGATCCTGCTATTAGCTGGTGGGGGAGAAGAAGAGGATTCATACTTTTCTCAAGGTAAGTGAATGCAATGGACTCGACTGGAATTTGAACTCGGATCGCCAATTCCTCAATCCGTGCCGCTATCCATTACTCCACTGTACATCCAATCACTGTATGTTATAGTATAACGAGTATCTAAATGTGTGGAAAATTAAGAAAACATATTTTTGAAACGTTCATAATTTTATCCCCTTAAATTTGATATTTATTAAATCTCCTTACTATTGTGCACAGGAAAGTTAAACACGATTGCTCTTTCATGTTTTTTGTCTAAAGTGTTACACGTAGTTCAGTTCGATTTCCTATCAAAAATTATAAGTTAAATTAATCGATGTGAATGACGTCTTACAATTTTTGCTAGATATGCATGATTATATATATTTTTAATAATTCTATTTAATAATCTATTCTTTAAGGCAATAATTTCACAACGACGGTATCAAGTATCTAACATTTTTGTTCAACTCTTCCTGAAGTTGTACTGAAATACTTTTAATAAAAGTGCGACATAGATATGCGTTGTGACCTGATGGGTATTGGCTCGGAATTATAAATCCGAGTTTAAATTTCAGTCGGGTTCGTTAAATTCTCCTATGTCTAAATAACTTTTAAAACATTATGAGTCTACCTTCTCCCTGCCAGCTATGTGTTGAATAGTAGGTCATTTTGGTTTCTATAGCCTTGATTGGCACCCAGTCTACATCAGAAAAAAGTTGAAATGCCCTCAGAAAAAACAATAAATAAAACAAACATACAGTGTAACCCGGATGTAAGAGAGTTGTCGGGACCGTAGAAGAAGTCTCTTATATCCGGGTTTCTCTTATATCCGGGTTTGGTCTATTTTATATACATTAACACAGGCTCTAATTTGGGACCAGAGGAAATCTCTCTTATATCCGGGTTTCTCTTATATCTGGGTCTCTTATATCCCCGGGTTACACTGTATCACCCAATCTATTAATCCATTTTCTCTAAAACTTCGTCGTTTCTCACATATCCAGTCCATGATATTCTCCGCTTTCTTCTGTGGAACCAAATTTATGTTGCTTCATACCTCTTCAACTGTCAGAAGATTGCCCAGAATTCCGTGTGACATAGGAGGATCCCTATTACTAAATATCTCCAGTACTCTTTTCTTTGTTTCTAATGAAAGTTTCTTATCGTTATACGTTAAATAGAAAGAGTATCAACATACAACGGGGAAATATTCTGCCTCGTCAGTCATGATTCCGAAAGAGAGATGTTTCGCCAAAACATGTATCACGTATAACACTGACAGACTGACTGACAAGTGAGTGACATGTCCTTTTATTCAGGTGAGTAATGAGTTTGACATATTTTCTAAGGTAGTTATTTTCTATTTAACAAATAAATAAAACCTGTTAACCTGGTATTTATAATCAGGACTATTTTATTTATATCTCAAAAAAGAACCTGCATTCGGATAAACTCATGAGATGATTCTTACTCAGCAGACATTAATTTGACCAGCTTTATTTTTAAGTTTGAGATCTAATTATATGTAATTGATCGTCCATCGCATCATTCTCTCCGAAATTAAAACTCAGACTCTACCACTTAGATGACTCAAGCGGCAGTGGTTTCATTAATATTTGTATTTGGATCTCTGTTCGTGAATGCTAAGAAACGTCATTTCACACTATATCGTTAAAGGTACAGATTTCTGACTTACCTTCATTTCAATTCCTACTGGTATCCTTAAGTTAGAACTGGAGATGAAAGCATGAATTCTGCAAAGTAGAAAAAACATCGCTTCAGTCTTTATGAGTTTAAGCTGTATATTGAAATCTCATGTCGTTAAACATAGTGTCGAGCTTCCGCAAATACAAACCTTGATTTTTTTTTTAAAAGTAAAAACGTAGTTTTGTAAAGAACGAAGATAAAGAAAGAAAATCTATCCTACGGCTGTCTTAATGGAAGAGAAAAAAGCAATATATATATATATATATATATATATATATATATATATATATATATATATATATGCCAGTTCAAACTTTCAAATGTATGACACATTGTAGTAAGTTTCATATATTCCCGGTAATTCTTCAGGCCTCTTTCATTGTTTGCCTCGCGGAAGAACTAACGGAGAATGGCGTAAGATCATCAGTCACTTTCTCCATTAGTTTATTTATATATTGTGCTATTAACTACAGTCTTAACTCAAAATCTATGAGTTCATTCAGTGAGGGAGTGGTATATTAAACAATGTTTTTATCGACGTTATTGCTACATTGATAATTAACTAAAATACAGATTCATAGAGTTTCAAGGCGTTATTGAGCCAAATTTATATGCTCACAAGAATATGAAGTTTTTATGGAATATTTATCTTGCATCTTCGGGTAAAGAAATAACGTAAGATTACAGTCAGTGTTATAGTGGATGTAAAAATGAGATTAAAATGTTTGTTTATTCAGTAATAACTTTAAATCATTATTATTTAAATTTATATAGCTGATAGTTTAATTTAAATTTATATAGCTTATAGCTGCTTTCATCGAAGGAAACACACATGAGAAAGGAGTCCTTTATCTATATAGTAAATTATTTTGTATATTGTATTTTTTATACTGTAGAATAACAATAATAAACAGCACTTACCGGCGTAAAGGTCCCAGCTAGCGTCCAGCTGGCAGACAAAAATAAAGCAGGTTGTAACTTAATACAAACCCTGCAAACTAACTGATGAATCAAGCTGGTATTTATATAGAAGTACATTCACTCAGCAGCCAATCACAGCCCAAGCAATGGACTATCCCACTTTAGCACAATGAGATGCTCCATGGCACCATAAATAGCTCTCTTTCTAAAGGTTGGATTATTATTCACTTGGCTTGCTCCACAACTGAGTGTTTATCTCTACCACGTTATTTTTCTACACATACTTTGTAACAATTGAAATTTGTTTATGTTTAATAAGTTTATCACTTATTTGATTGTTTCTATGCCCATTTCTAACATTTTTACTTGAAATATATTTATAATATCTTTTCAGTTTTATAAGGATGTATTTCTATTTTTTGTAAATTATTCGAATTATAGATGTGACTTCGCAATATAATACTAAGCAGTGGCGCACTGACCCACCGGAATGCTGAGAAATTTGCCGGTGACCCCCCCCCGTGAAAGTTCAACATTTTAGAAAGTTTTTTTATAAGCATTTCAGCCAACGTAAGGCGGAAATGCTACTAGTACGTAAGGGGTTACAGACAGTGAAATTAAGAGAAAATACTGAGTATGAGGGGGAGGAGGAAAGGATAAAAAGGAGAATAGGGAACAAGGCATCAAAGATGTCGATTGACTTTACATTTAGATTTTAAAAGATTATAATTATCTGAGAAGCACGTAAGAGGTAGTGTGTTCCACTGTCGGGAAGTGCGAGAGAAGCTGTTGGAGTAGAACTGTTTTGACAGTAAAAGAGTGTAACCGAAATGCCAACCTAGTAGCAAATTTAAAATCATGCAGTCGCGGCACCCGTGAAAATAACCCGTCAGATCAGTTGCCATGAACATCTTTGTAGAAAAGATATAGAGGATCCACATCACATCTGTGAGAAAGTGACTGCAGTCGATATGCCATGGAACGATCGATCACGTTGCATGTCCGTGTTTGGATTTTTGTCGAGAACCCCAAGAGACAGTATTCCATGCATGGGCGAATGGTAGATTTGTAGATATGAAGGATTGATTCGGATTGTAGATATGAAGGATTGATTCGGACGATAAACACCTTCCGGCCCGACACGGAGAAACAACTTTGCTTGTGGTAGAACCAGCGGTACTTTCAATGTAGTTGCTCCACATCAGGTCAGTGAAAAACGTGAGACCAAGAAGGCTCAGTAAGACGCTCTCATGATCTTATTCTGATAGGAGGCAGGGAAGATCCTCTATAGTAGTTAAATAAGAGTAGTTTCGTTTCGGGTGTCTTAAAATTTAGAAGCCATTTTCTGCCCCAGGCAATCAGAGATTTGAGGTCCCTTTTGAAATAGCCGAAAAACTAAAAAATACATATATATATATATATATATATATATATATATATATATATAAAATTATGAAAAACTTGGTAATCCTTATGGTAGAGGAAGTAATATAGAAAGTTCAATGTAAATCCAGAGCTAATATTTTAAAGAAAAACAGACGACTTTAAGGTTGTAATCCGTATGGGTAGTCCCAGGAGGATGAAATATCTGATGATCCGGCTTCCTTTAAAAGGGCTCTAATGAAATAAATTATTATAATGGAATCTTAAAATGGTCTGTTTTTCTTTAATATATATATATATATATATATATATATATATATATATATATATATATATATATATATATATATATTCAGAGGGCCAATTTCCCTGATGATCCGTTTAGGTGAAACCTAGGTAGGTTTGTTTGGCTCACTAGGTGTATCTAGGTCTGATCTACGGTTGTATTGAGCTCTTTTGTTAGTTAGTTGTTTACTCGTATCGGTTTTTTTTCTTTGGGCTTCCAACTGCATCTGTGCGATTTTTTTCGACAGACTTTCATGTTTGTAGCTCTTTCTTTTTTTAAAACCTTTTTTTCCCTCGAGATTGATTTGATTATTGGCAAATCAAAAATTCGAGGGTTTTTTTTTGTGTGTGTGTGTGTGTGTGTGTGTGTGCGTGTGAGTATTCCGTAGATTCTAGGAAGCTTTAAATAAGGATTCTTTGATGTTATAATTTCGTATTCGATTTATTTATTTAGTGCGTTTTGTGATTAATTGGGTCATTTTGACTGAGCCTTTTTACAAGTTTTACCGGTATAAATTTTCGTTCCAGGCCGCAACTGGTACGATGTTTTCTTTGATAACTATGATGGTGAGTTTCTGTATGATATATATTCCGACCACTTCGCAGGTACACGTGAAGTTACAGCTTCCTGTTATTATACCAGATGTTTTCTGTTCCATTTTAAACCAACACTATAAGAGTACAACACATATTCATCAGCAATCCATCGTCACATATGGTGACACATAATTACAGTAATTACAACAATGTGGTTGTCACAGTAGTGGTCAAGATTTGATCTCTAATAGAAAGCATTTTTCTTTAATTAATTCACCCCATGCAAACCGATAATTCCACTAATAATAGGGATGGAAAGAGAACGAGATAACTTTAGGGAAAAGTGAGGAAAAGGACAATAAATGAACATGATTAATGAAGACATAATATGGCGATTGACGCTGAATTTAAATTTTTTGATAATTGCATGTAACAGAGAAAAAAGAGATTGGAATGTGATTCCAGTGGTGAGAAGTACGCGAAACGAAAATATTAGGATATAAATTACTGTTGCATCTATGCAGTCAGCAGTAAAACTCTGGGACCTAATTGAGAATCTAGTAGAACGCTTACATACATGCAGTCAAGGCACTTAGGTTACCAGCTCAATAGAACCTTTGCGATGAAAATATTTGTTGAAAAATTACAGGGAAGCTAGTTCAGAATCGATTATATGACAGGCAATTCTTTGGATTTTCTTAAGAATTACGAGATATATAATTGGCGAGTAAGATAAATACAGGGCAAACTTGCTTAAGAACGACTCACATGTCGAACAAATCTGTTTTCGAACAGAAAATGAAAGCCCCCGTTATCGAAAAAAAATTCGGTTCTCGAACATCATTGTCGAACGCGAACGGAATAATTTCTGGGTCGACAGCCGTGTTGTATTCATTCGGGTGTGGAGTTGTGCATTTTTTACAGTTTTATATTCAAGTGACTTTTATCTCTACTTTGATTTCTATTCGTAAAGAAGTTTCGGTTTACGAACATTTCCTGTTATGAACGGCCTTCAGGAACGAATTAAATCCGTGAATCGAGGTTCCACTGTAGATCGATTATTGTTTTGAAAGTAAATGAAAATTATTATACAAAAGCGTATTATTAATATTACAAAGACAAACAATTAAATTCAATCAGCCTCTGTTGGACGTATTCCGGGAAGAGATTATTTGCTCTACTGGAAAGATAAACACGAAAATTTGTCTCAACAGCATATACACTTTCCACAATATGGCAAACACCATTTCCTTAGTGCTGAGAACATGTCACGATATATATATATATATATATATATATAGTAATAATAAAATATGGTAATCCGTATGGAATTTCCAGGAGGATATAGATCTAGGGAGAGCTCTATGTCAAGAGACAGAGTAAAATTATTATTAATTAAAGAATATCAAACTCTTAAAATCCCATGGGTAATAATTTTTATTTCTTTAATTAATTAATTAATTAATTAATTAATAATAATAATAATAATACAAGGACCTTGAAATAGAAATCTCGAAAATGTGGCATATGGGAACATCAACAATCCCTGTTGTAGTTGGAGCCATAGGACTGGTTGGAAAAGATTGCAGTAGTCTAATTGAAGGGATTCCTGGAAGTCCATACCTCAAGGAGATACAAAAAATTGTTCTGACAAGTACAGCACACACCTTACGAAGGGCTTTATCTATGTAATTTATTTATTTTTTTTTTTTGTCAGTGGAAAGTGTCATGTCGCCATTTCTAACCTTAGGTCCCTGGGCGGGACCCGGAAATAAATGTTTAAACGCCAGAAATCAAAGAAAATAAAAATAATGATAATAATAATAATAATATCAAGATATTCTCAGGACAAAAAAAATTACTCACACAATCTCGCCTACACACACACACACACACACACACACACACACACACACACACATATATATATATATATATATATATATATATATATATATATATATATATATATATATATATATATATTTCTTCATACTTTATTCATTATTTGGTAGACAATTGGTCACCGACATACAATATTGCATTCTCTATTATTGCTTAATAATATATATGGCTTTAGTTTTAGCTACTTACTTGATATAGACTTGCATCGTGTTTCGCAAAAACCAATTGCCATTCTTGAATAGTTACAGTCACTACTGACATCCAATCTCAAAATCAATTTAAATCTGAAGCCACATAAAAATATGAAAGTTTTAATTAAACTACAAAATAGTATGAGTAAATTTAATTAAAACAAAAGCAATTGGCACCGTAATCTGATATAAATGAAAGTATATTTTTGTCGAATGTTTCCTAGAGAGTAGACGGCATATCCAAAAAATCTTATGTTTTGGCATTATTACGAAGGTACTGGTAAATTGGAAGAAATGTCTTTCAAAATAAACTGGAAAAAAGTCAGAAAACCGATATTTTTCGATAGACTGAATATATACCGATAACAATAAAAAGGAGAATTGGGGGAAATGATGTTTTTTCTTCCTTTCCCTACCAAACTCGGTGTGCGGGTGTCGACGAAGACTAGCGTAGAATCTATCAGTACATGGTCAGCTTAATCGTAAGTGATTGTATTATTCTTAAGTGCTCACTTTAGCCGCATGGTAGATTAGATTACATTTTAACGACTTGAAGTATCCACGACGACGACGAGAAACGTATATTTAGCCAAAATTTGGTCATTTGGTAGGAGTTGGAAAACAGGAATAGCATTATAATTATAATTTTCCTTCGTCTATGCGATAAAATTTATTAAAAGGATGTATCTGTTTTTGTCACTTGTTAACCAAAAAGCTGGCATAGTGAAGCGGCCGGTTACGAATCCCAGATGCAACCGACCACACAAGGACGCGACAAGAATTTCCTGTTAATGGAAAAATTTAGATGATAATTGAATTTAGCAATTGGGGCTAAGACCACTCCTTACATCAGGCATAAGTAGAATTTGAAAGAAGTCTGTGGAATCGCCTGCATCTTTTAGGCGATGGCGAATAACGCCCACGCGAGATGGAATGAGTTGGGCGGATCGATATTTTGCCACCACCACACTTCGAGGGAGGGATATCCCCAAATTTGGTCAGACAACCGGAAATGGTGTTTGCCAGGTGGTTCAAGACTCGCTTTGCCAGACCTGGCGCAGATTTTGCAGAAAGAACCCAGATCCCGGCCTTGTACCAGACTACAATGAATGGTCAGTCTAATGAAATCACAGTAGAAGAAATGAGCCTTGCACCAGTTTACCGAGCTTGGCTAGACATAGTGTCATGGGGCATTAGGGAAAATGTGTTGAAAATCTGCATGCTGTTAATCGAGTGAGTAGAACGTTCAATGTATGAGCAATTGATATGAAATTGTTGTGCTACGCAGCTCTCTCTTACTTTGTTCCATGTGACGTCATCTCGCCAACGCTACCGGATCAGAGACGTTGGATATGCAATTCAACGATCGTCCGCCCTGTGATCTAAAACAAACACAACCTGGGTCAGGTTTTGAACTGAAGATCGAGTAACCAACTCTAATGCTGACCGTAAGGAACAACCACCCACTCGCCCGGTGACTGAGAACGGGATTGTGACATCATAATATAACATTTCAATTGATGGAGAATTCTAATACGAAATTCTTCATGGTCCAGTCTGGATAGAATCAAGAAGAATCTTCTACTAATGGATAACTTCAGTAATTTATTACAAAGTATTTGAGATATTTTCCAGAATTTATTGCTAAATTATTATTAAGCCTCGCCAAAATATCCAACGGAAATCATTTTGCTATAAATCTAGTTGAAAACTTACGCAGGGTAAAGTGTGTGGTTATAATAGAGGCATACTTCGAAGGAGATTAAATTTCTTTTTAATCTTTCCAGGCTCCAATTTTTTTGTTTAGACCTCGTACAGAATCTGTCAGTTTTCTGTCAGCTAGAAATATATAATTCTCTAAATGTTGCGAATTAATGCGTCAAGGCACGTCAGGAGTTCAGTAATTCATTGCGATCGTAAGGGCGTCACATGTACTGAAGCTATAATATCAGCGTCGTGTCTACGGCAATATAGCCTGCAAATAACAACGTTATTCAAGCAGTGCTTTCATTTTCCTAAATTTGTTGCCACACAAGGAAAGTGGGCCCAGTGTGTCCTCCTATTTACTACATAGCAGTAGGAAAGTTCCATATCCCTTGAGCAAGTAGGAAATCAGAACTCTCCAAAATATCCTGTCTTTTATAGCTCTTAATAAATATTGTCTTGTTATTTCTTCAAAATCTTGTTTCGCCGTGAATTTATTCAAGCTCAATAAGTAGGGTATGTTTTATTTTCCTCTGTCGCTCTTGCCTTCAATCTGTCTTGTAAGCATTACATTTTCCAAGTCCACTTTCCTCATTATGTACCCTAGCAATTTCAACTGACTTAACGGACTTCTGAGTCTTAGATTATTTTCCACAGCACAGCTTCTTTTTGCCAGAGACGAAACGATAAAATCGTCTAGCTGATTTATATCTATTCCCATTGCAAATGATCTGACGATATAGTTATTTAGTTTCACTAGTCTTGCCATTCTACTCGCCATGCCACATACACCTGGGCGTATCATCCTCAGTCACTTCGGATTCCATTCGTAAGAAGGAAGTTGCAATCGATCAGTTTCTTCCAAAGAAATTCTATTATGTGGAACAAACATCATGATGTTCTAGGTCACCAAAATCTTTAATTTGCAAGTCTATAGTTAACCGATTTTTTCCACAAAACATTTCTAAGCTTCTGTTCTCACGGTTAGCTCATACAATATGGGTCGATAAATCTCTGCTTTGAGTGGCGCTTGTGCTATAAATTATCTTGATATTAAAACAACATTGGAATAACGATTTATAATGAAGTAGAAATGTCTCCATATTGTTTGTGCGTATCAGCAAATGAGAACATATATATATATATATATATATATATATATATATATATATATATATATATATATATAGACAACCATTCCCAAAAGACAACCGAGTACTTTCGAACGTCATCGTTCGTCATCAGGGTCAATTTTTTTTTAACTTCAGCCAATTGCCTTGCAGCGGAAGCGTATTGCTACATTTGTACGAATCAAATAAACGTTACGAAATATTTTTAACTTCAAGACGCGTTAATGTTATCACGTGCATCAACTAGATATTTAGAAAAACCGTTATTAATAAGGCTTTGCTTGATGTTAGTCAATTGCTTATAAAATATTTTATTGGTAAAAGAGATAAGTTTTTCTCTAGTAACTAGGTTGGAAATAATTGTCCTTTTATATTTAATGTGACATTCGCTAAGATAGTTGAGGGTGCAATTGTTATCGCTTGTAGGTTTTTTGTATACAGAAGTGGTAAAAGTGTCATTACTAGTATCAATTAAAACATCCAAAAAAGAAAACTTATTATCTTTAGTTAGATCATGTGTAAAATTAAGAACTCGATTATTTTTGAAGAATTATTGCAGAAAGGTTAATTCATCGAATTTTTTAGCAAGTATAAGGATATCATCAACATATCAGAGGTATATGGTAGGTGTTCAATAATGCCAAATCTTTTATCTTCAAGGTGTGACATGTAAAAATTGCTAAATGTTGGACCAAAGAGAGATACCATAGAAACGCTGTCAACCTGTTAATAAATCTTATTAAGGTGGTCATAGAAAGGAACTTGGGTGGTGCAGATTAAAAGGATTTTTTTGAGTATATTAGGATTAATTTCAAGAGGTTGCATAACACACACATGCATACACACACACATACACACACACACACACACACACACACACACATATATATATATATATATATATATATATATATATATAGATAGATAGATAGATAGGTAGGTATAGTTCTGTTCGATAAAAGTGACTCACCTGATTTTTTTTTAAGGTTTTTTTCGCCTACTGTTATTGGGGTCAAACTAATTTTTAATCTTACTAATATAAAGACTCCTTCCCGACCACCTAGTAAAAAAGTTTACTCACCCTAAGGTATTCTATTGATAATTATAATTTTGGATATAAATGAGATTTAGGGAAAAAAACTCTGTGCAAAAAAGCGACTCACTTATTTCCTGCAACTAGTAATCAATAGAAACATAACCGAACAACTTTAAATAAAGAATAATAGAGGTATAATCTATTTATAATAGGTAATATAGTTCGAAATATTTAATAATCTATGGGTCCTCCTCTATTTTGAATAACCTTTTCAACCCTTTGTGGCATTGACTTTTATTATGTTCTGGCAAATCTCATCTCCGAGCATTAAATTCCATTCGGATATGAAATTCACAGTACAATCCATTTTGTTGTCCAACTGCTTTCTCGAGAGTCTGTACTTTATAATGCTCTATAAGTTTTCTATGGGGCTGAGGTCAGGAGATTGGGGCAGCCATGTCATAACACTCACCTGCCTCTCATCAAAGTATTCCTTCATCAATTTCGATTTGTGACAGGGAGCATTATCCTGCATAAATATGAGCTTGGTGGGGTCGATTTGCACCCTTTCAACAGAAGGGAGCAGGCAAGACTCTAAAGTTCTCTTGTACTGCACACTCCGAAGGGTCTTTTCAATAGGTTTTAAGAAAGCAGTTCCATGAAAAGAAAAGCATCCCCAGAACATTATACTGAACGGATGCTTGACAGTACTTACTGCAAAATTCAAAGAGCTTTCAAAACTTCTTCTTCGGATTTTAGATCGCGTATCCTTTGAATTTAGCTCAACTTCCGTTTCATCGGAGAAGAGAACATTCTTCCAGTCTTCTAAAGTGAAATTTTGTAATAGTGAGCCCATTCAAGTCTCTTAGTTTTGTTGGCTTTGCTTATTAGTGGCTTAAACCTTCGTGTACAAGATTTGTAGCCTTGTTCTAACAAGATCTGTAACCTTGTTCTGAAGGACTGTTGAAGAGGCAAGACTAACATCTTGCTCTTCGCTTAGACAGGCTGCAATTTCTTGGCTAGTTACGGTCCTATTCTTCGCAACTTCTCTATTGATTGCTCTATCATCAATCTTTTTCTTTCGTCCCCTTGTTTCCTTCCTTGGAGCAGGAGTGGCATCATTATGTGCCCTAAGCACCCGAGAGACATTTGATTGCGAGGTTATAGCAATTTCTGCAATTTATCTCGTAGACTTGCCTGCTTTTGAGAGGGCAATAATAGATGACTTAAGTTGTTCTGAGTGGCTATTTCAAGCTGTTTTTATACTGTATGAGGCTTTCTGGAATATTCTGGAATACCCTAGATTTAATTTAAGCTGTTCTAGAATTATCTAGAATATTGTTCTGAGTGAATTGTAAAATAGTTTTCAGTATTTTGTCAAAAGCTCTTAAATTTAACAGTTTAAACATTAGAATGCGATATCTGAGTCACTTTTTTTGCACAGAGTTTTTTCCCGAATCTCATTTATATCCAAATTTATAATTATCAATAGAATACCTTAGGGTGAATAAAGTTTTTTCCTAGGTGGTCGGGAAGGGGTCTTTATATTAGTATGATTAAAAATTATTTTAAGCCCAAAATCAATAGACAAAAATATTTTTAGTAAAAATAAAAAATCAGGTGAGTCACTTTTATCGAACAGCACTGTATATATATATATATATATATATATATATATATATATAGAGAGAGAGAGAGAGAGAGAGAGAGAGAGAAGAAGAGAGAGACAGGGAGACAGAGCGAGAAAGAGATTGCCAAAGAGAGAGAAAAAGAGATATTCCTTCTTAGAAATTTATCCCTTTCAGTAGACATTTAAATTATCTATCAGTGTTAGTCAAAACGAAGTAGTGTGTATTCACTCAGTTACGTGCCATGCGCGATACAAGCTTAGGCGATCATGTATCTTTTGATACATGATTGAGCAGGCAGATTCTTTTCCTGCACTATGTTGCTATTTCTCTCTGAGGTAGACAATTGTCATCCATAGAATCCCTACAATAGTTATTGCTGGGTGGGGTGAGAAGAGGATTCATACCTTTCCCAACGTTATTAACACGTAAGTGAATGTAATGGTCTCGACTGGAATTCGAACTCTACTGCAGCATTCCGTTCTATGACTAGTATTAGCTTTGTTAATTTCACTTAAATGTTGAATTTATCCTTATATTTAAAAGTCCTTATGACCTAAATTGTTATAGTCAATATTATGCATGTTGAATACTTGCGTAGCTTTCTTTAATTTCATGTTTATTATTTTATTTCTTTCTAAATAAATAGGTAACTATTATGGAGTAATTTACTTATATGCACATCAGCAGATATGAAGCCATGCGTTACAATTTTAATGGGAAAAAAATATTAAAATGTATGTCTTCCGCAAATATTTCGAAATAAGTCGAGGAAATGGAACAATTAGAAATCCTGTTAAGACGTAAAAATGAAATAAAATGGAAAGACAAAATTAAATATATTGTTAGGTGTGCTGCTAAGGAAATTGTTTCACTATTCCATGATAGCCAATTCGTCTCTCTAGAATCTGTTTTACATAACTATAAGTCTATCATTGTTTCATGCTTTGAATAGAGCTGACACAGAGGTCTCTGTGTCCCTGCTATATATTTAGAGAAGAATATGCAATATTGTTTGTCCTGACCTGGCATCTCGACTTCGGTCCCTTTTGCACCGTCGTACAGTTATTTCTATCTGCCTTTTCTATAAATAATTTCATGATAAATTTTCGGGTGATCTTTTCGCTGTGGTATCTAGAATTTATGAATTGAAACGCAGAACTAGAAGCTAACAGAAGGTTTCATCAATTTAAAGTTGAATTGGCTAGATGTAACTGGAGGTTCTATGCTAACAGCTTCTTTTATCGCACTTCTCGCTTGTGGAACTTTCTTGCGTCTCCAAGTATTTTTTTCTTTAACCTTACTCTTCAAAAATTTAAATGCTGAGTTAATTGGTATTTACCGTCTTCCTTATTGCATTCTATCGTTCTCACGCCTTAATAAGGTTTCTGTTTTTTAATTCTTTCTCAACCAAATATAACTCACTTTTGTCTTGGTGACCGTACTGTTGTGCTTGTGGTAAAACTGATTACTACGAGAAAATGTAAAATGTACTGTTTATTAAAAAAAAATAAATGAAAATATAAACTGAAGGGATTGATATTATAACACGAGAACATCTTTTCCCTTGAAATAATACAAAGATGCGGTCTATCCTGACAATGCTAAAAAATGTAAGAATGGCAATAAATGGCAGAGAATTCAGATGAAAATACGCGTATCTATTGAGATTGATTATCTAACTTAGCTAAAAACATTGGTCATCTAGACAACAGTTAAAAAAAATAAAAACGCTATCGATCCTTAATATCTTACCCTATTAACTCTACGGTTAATCATTATCTCTTCCATCTGATGGGCCTTGACCTCTCGGCCAGGGAGAACCTTCTCATCAAAGAACGCCTAAATTGTGCATGTCAGATTTAATGATGGTCTCCCTGAGGGAATACAGATCCGTATCTCTTTTATATAACCTCATAAACCGTATTTCTAATCACACATCATCGTTTATAAAACCTCTACCTTAAGTGGCTCTTAGGCATTAGACTAGGGGAACATTAAATGAAGTACAGAAAGGTACATTCTGTCTATCAAATATAACAAAATAGTACTCGTAGGGTACGCTGTAGTTGAATCTATATTCTCTCGTTGTCATTTCTATGTATTCTGTATATGCAATAGATTTTAAAATTTAAATTTTTCAATATTCGTTAAGAAAATATAAATATAAAAAAATAACTACAGATTCTGTTATGCGGAACGCAAGATCTCGTTAAAAAGATTACAT
>CAHIKZ030000128.1:775000-807500 GCA_903632075.3 Acanthosepion pharaonis | reverse complement strand
AAAAGGAACCCACACGATGAAATCACCCATTGCACACCAAACAGTATCCTTCGCACTGTTGATGGTCGTTCGTGGAGTTCACGAGGGGTATTGACTGACCAGTATCGCAAGTTTTCTTTATTGACAATCCCCGATATAATGGAAGTGCGCTTCATCTCTGAAGTTCAGAACAGTTGTTGGGAAGATTTTCTGGAGAATGTCATCACACTCGCTTACTTCCTGTGTAACCATCATCTTGTAGGGATGCACCTAGAGTCCTGTGTAAGATTTTGCAAACACTTCGGACGGACATATGCAAGGCAGATGCGTGTTTTCGTGCGGAACGTCTGGGAGACGCCTTTATTGAAGACGCCACATCTGCTACATTTTCTGTCTCTGTAGCGGTCCTAAGACGTTGATGTTTGTCTAAAGTTAGAAATCCACCTACGAATTGTTTTTTCATCCTGTACGTCAGAGGGCAAAGTGCCTCCGGAAGAAAGGCTGCGTCGATGCAACTGATTCACCGTAATTAAGAAACTGTTCCACAAGAAATGCACGATGCTCACGACTCCAGACCATGCTGGTGTATTACCTGAAACGCAAAATAAATGGCATTTAATATAATTCATAGAGATACGAAGTGATTTCTTTTATCTTTATAATGTTCGTTTTATTTTGTTTTCTTTTCATTAACCTCAATGCCTCTACACCACCCGGTATGTATATATATATATATATATATATATATATATATATATATATATATATATATATATATATATATATGAAAAGTGTATATAAATATAAATAAATATATATATGTATAATTATTTATATATTATATGTGCGGTACTTATTAGAAAGCGCTCAATGTTTAAATTTCAACATTTCAACATACAAATGCGTATGTATAGACATAACACCACCCGTATACATATATATATATATATGTATGAGTCCCGACGGACGACCAAGTATGTATATGTGTCTGCATACATCGATGTTTGCGTTAGTACGATGAATGACAAAACGACGAAATTTCCCCCACCACTTCCACAATAACACCAATACACGCAATCTACATAAACCCAAATTTTTAAAACATTAATCAGTTTTTTCTGACGATCGCTAAAGCGTGAAATCCAGAGTCACAAACTCACATCTATCCAACCAATATATATATATATATATATATATATATATATATATATATATATATATATATATATATATATATATATCTGAGGCACTCCATCAGTGTATGAATGCTAACACTACATGGTATTCTGACCAATCGCTGACCATCTGGGCCCACCCTCTGCATTCTTTAACATCATATTTCCTCATCTCTTGGATAAATAGCTGTAATTTCATCTGAAAGAAAAATTAAGAATCTTAATACAATATAAAGAAAAATAAATATTATTACAGTCCTAAAATATATATTCGTCATTAAATGAACTACAAAATGTGTAATAAGCCATAAATAAAATCAATCAGCCAATCATCTCTCTCTTATCATTAAGTCAAGGATTAATCTTTCCATTTATTCTTGGGTGTCATTTTCTAGTAATATCTTAATTCCCCTTCTCATTATCCATATTTCATATTTGGTTTTAATAATTATGAATAATGACATCATTCTTTTCATTATTCTGGCTCTACTAAATATTTTTCAACCAATCGTTGTTTGGATTTTCATACATGCTTATATTTGATTGATCTCTTACCGTTAAAAGAGCATTACAATCGCCAATTTTCCCTGTACTATTTCATTATCGGTCATAAGACTCCGTGACCTTTTAAAGCGGCAAATAACGTGCATACATTTCCACAAACATAACAAAAAGTATGTTCCATTTGTGCCGTTTCTGTTGTGGCGATTGTCAGAGCTAGAAGCTCAGCGCAGTTTCAAGTGACTTGTTAGTTCAGATCGACTTATAATGACTTCCCCGAACACCACATATATCATATAATTGATGTCACATAATGTTTCAAATAAATAATTATATATATATATATATATATATATATATATATATATATATATATATATATATATATATATATGAACAGAAAACGTTTTTGGTTGTAATGTGGATTTAAAAAAAAATATTATGCATTGTTTTCCATAATTTTGCTACACGCGTTTCTGGTCTCGCGACCGTCATCAGGCAAAGGGTGGAGATTTCCACATATTATTAAAAAATATTTAATTTTTTTTTATCGTTTTCGATGTTAAATATTCTCGGTATGAGATATTCACTTTTTGTGTGTTAATGACACAAATGTCTTTCTTGAACTGGCAGTGAAAAGTTCTGCGTGAAGGTTTATAAAATAATTAAGATTGGTCCGATAAATGGTGAAGGAGTTATCGTCTTTCTTATTTTTTAATGATCGCTGTTTGTTCTTAGATCAATTTCCATTTTCGTGTGTTTTTGTCAGCATGCGTCCATATATTTATATTCCCTCTCCATACATACACACTGTCTCACCACGAGGAACTAGTAAAAACATTTATACACATACACACATAGATACACACATAGATACACACAAACACATACACCATCCTATTACAAAGAATCAGCACATACACACACATACACACATAAATACGAACATACATATACATATACTTACCAAGTTACATGGAATCAGTATACACGCCGATGTACACATAGACACATATATACGTACATGCATACACACATAATTCCTAAGTTGAGTGGGGTTTGCGTGCGTGCCCGTGAGCAGCCCCTTGCTTTTGTCAATATATATATATATATATATATATATATATATATATATATATATATATATATATATTCGCGCTCCACAGATATTAACACGTGAGCGTGTGTTCATGCATGTGAGTGGCTTGATGATTGTATTTGGCCATTATGTGCGCATGTTGTGTGTTTTGCGTGTAGTATTATGATCTATTTAGTTCTTGTTTAAATTTGTTCATGATGTTTTTTTTTTATTGTGATTTGTAGGTAAGAATAATTGTTTTTTTGATATATTGGCATCATTTTAAATCTATCCTGGTTACATTTGAAGATGTGTTATACAAAAAAGTTTTCTGTTGTCTGGTAATTTTATGTTGCATTTGTGTAGGGAGACCCTATTGTTCAGTTGTTGGCTGATACCTATATATGACTTGCATTTTGTGCATTTGAGTACATAAATCGCATTTTTGGAGTTGCAGTTTAATTTTTATTTATTATGAATGTTATTTTGGGGTTTTCAAAAGTGTGGGAGTTTCCTTCTATAATGACGTCACAAACCCCACATTTTTTGTTGCATTTTGTGACTCCCTGTATTGTGTGTTGGTTAAATTTGGATGAGGTTAATATGTGTTTTAGGTTTTTAGATTGGCGTTTGCTTTTGATTATTTTGGTTGTTTTTAGTATAGTTTTCAGTTTATTATTCTTGCTAAGTAGGTCTAGATTTTTTGTAATTTCTGTGAATAGTTCTGGATAGTTTTTGTTGTATGCTGAGCCTTATGCTCGATTTTGTTCGACGTTACGTTTCTTTTTATTTCTAAAAGTCTAAAAGAATTTTTTGCGAGTTCAAAAAATTTGTTTATTAGTGTTGTAGGTCAGCCTCTTTTATTAGAGTTTATGTAGTTCTTCTAGGCGGGCTTTTCGGAGTTATTTATCAGTAACTATAGAACAAACAGTACGTGCTAGAGAATAGGGGATGGGTTTTAGGCATCTTTTTGCGAGATGGCTCTTGAAATGAAGATATTTTGGGGTGTCTGTAGGTTTGTGGTAGATATATGAGATTATGTGTTTGTTTTTATTTCTAATAATGGTAATTCGTTGAAATTATATTCTTGTGTGAATTTGATTTTTGGGTGTAAATTTTGAAGTAGAGTGTGGAATTGGTTAATGAGGATTTCCAGAAAATGAACCAATCATCTAAATATCTTTTCCAAGTGAGTTGGGTTTTTGTATTTTCATCATATATTTGTTCTATCCTTTCACAGAGCTTTTCTTCTAGCTAAGCTAATGTTACGGTGGCCTATGTTGGTGCCATTTTTGTTCCCATTGCAGTAACCAGGGTTTGGATATAGTTGTTACTGTCAAATTCGAAGGTGTTACTGTTTAGGATTAGGCCTATAATAGCGATAATGAACTCCTTAGTGAATCTGGGATGTAGTATTTCTGGATGTTTTTTCCATCCAGAATGAGATTTCCTTTTTACTTAGTTCATGGCGTATGTTGCTGCATAGGCTTCTAATGTCAAAAGTTGCAATGAGTGTCCTCGGATCTACTTTTTGTGGTATGTATCTAAGGAAAGGAATATCGTCTCTGATGTGGCTTTTAATTTGCCTAGTAAATGGATGTAATATTATGTCTATTACGTTACTGAGTTTGCTAGTTCGACATGCCAGTCCGGCTACTATGGGTCTGAATGTAAGTTCACTGGGTTCGGGGATGTTAACGTATTCAGATTTTTGTGTCTGGGTAGCTGCTTTTATTTCACTCGATTTGTAAAGTTTAGCTAGTTCGTAGAAATTGCGTGTTTTTGGTACAATGTTTATTAGGAAATCCTTCACTTTTGTTTTTTTTAAATATTTTATTATGCGTTGTAGAGAGCTTTGTAATTTTTGATATAATCTTTTTGGCTATGTTAGTATCAATTAATTTGTAGTTGTTTCTATTCTCTAGTGTTTCTAGAATTTTTGTTTTATAGTATATAGTGTCCATGATCACTCTAGCACTACCTCTATCTGCTTCTTTTATAATTATGTTATAATTATTTCGGATCCTTTCTAAGGCTAGTCTTCGTGATATTATAACCAAAAACTTTAGCGGTTTCTCTCTTATTTTTAACATACAACTTTTTTCTCGTGTGAACTACTATAACCTCAAACCTTGGTAGGTTTTCTGGCTCTTTAGATTTAATTAGGTTTGATCTGCTCAGTGTATTGAGCAGTTTCTTTAGTTATTTTACTTATTCATATCGTTTTCGTTTTTATTTGGAATCTAGACTTGAATGCCTGACGATTATTTTCGGCTGATATACATGTTCATTGTTCTTTCTTTTCTTTGTATTTTTTCCCCTTTGGTATTGGTTTGATGATTTTCAAATCAAGACACCGAAGTTTTTCCGGACAAGTATAATTTCTTATATTTATAAGATTGTTACGACTATATATATATATATATATATATATATATATATATATATATATATATATATAGTAACAATATATATATATATATATATATATGAAGAAATATAGTCTTAAGGTGTGCTATATTTATGGGATGAAGTGCTCAATATCAGTGACAGAGCGTGTAAATACAAATATAAAAGTGAACATAGAAGAGACTCGTGGCCTGACGATTGGATCTAGCATGAATCAAACTGTCACCTCTAAGTTTTGACTTCTATGTTCACTTTATATATATATATATATACATATATATATATATATCATTGAGGGAAAAACTGACTGGTTACAATCAATGCCTCGAAAACCAAACGAGTTACATTCCATTGTCAGCGATCGGATCTCCACCAGAAACGATGAATTGATGTTCCCACTGGAAGGTCAGATCACACCTAAAATCGAGTAATGTTGTCATATTTGGGCGGAAGCTGCCCAATCATCCATTTCTGGCCTAGATCGAGTCTAAAAGCGTTTCCAATCCTTATGTGTGACAAAGTATCTTCAACTTTCAAAAGACTCTCTCACAGGCGAGATGTGGCAAGTCTCTCACTGCTCGACCGCAACTTCCATGGATAGAGCTTGTAAAAAATGTATTCCTTGGTCCGATTGTTATTACTTTCAAGGTTAGGACCCGCCATGACACTCTCATTGTAGCAAACCGCCTTCATTACCTTCCTATTCCATTGGTGAAAAATAACTCCTACTCGTAAAGTTTCTCCCCTGAACCATTGCTTTGTGGAACCGGCTCCCAAGAGGATGTTTACCCGATCACTAACCTCTTCAAGTTTAGCGTTAACCGTTATCTTTCCTTCCTATCCGCAATCACTTTCATTAACCCTCTACCTCGAATAACTTCCGATCCTTGTACAGGAGGTAACACACTGTAATATATATATATATATATATATATATATATATATCAGTGTGTGTGTGTGAAAGATTCACAAAATGTATCGGTGACCAATGAAAATTTACCCGATGTTATCACTCTTCAAGGTCAGGCAATAATATTGTATTATTGACAGAATATATATTAATTAAATGCTGACTGACTTATATATTTGAAAATTCAGCTAGCGTATTTAATAAGCGTTTATAAATATATATTCTGCCAATAATACAATATCATTGTCTGAACCTTAGGAGCCATAATCTCGTGAAACATTAAGTTAATCATAGATAAAAATGACAAAATTCATATTCATTGATAATAGCAATCGTTGCTTTAGTTATCTATTGAGCACGTTTTTGATCAAAATCCTGCTCACCTTGGCATCGGGTAAATAGCATAATTTTACGCATAGCAATACTGAGGCTTACGGCCATATCACGTTGAAACACCGGTAAGCCCACGAACACTGAAGTTAAGTAACGTTGAACCTAGTCATTATCTAGATGGGTAACTGCTCTGTAATACCAAATGCTGTATGTTTGGATGTGCGGGTGGTGTATAGTGATAAAGGCATAGGATTGAATATTGGAGAGTAGAGGTCGAATTCATGTCGAGTTCGTTATATCCACTTACGTGGAAATACACTTGGAAAAGTCTTGGATCCTGCACTTCTAATTCCAATTATTGGTTAAATGGTAAATTTTTATATGAAAATCATGAGTGACTACACAAAAATCTTAGAATCCAAAAGTCTGATTTGGCTTTTAATAACCTGAAAAGTTTTGTTAAGACGTAAAAAAAAAAATTAGTGTGTGTGTGTGCCTCGTTAAAGAAGACTGAAAAGGCACTGCGATTAATGTTTTTATTTAATTTTTCTTGTGTTCGTACGATTAATAACTTAACTGGACATAAAGTGTGTAAAAACTGTCCAAACTTTTTGCATATTCGTGCGTTGACGGTTATTCTTATGACCAATATAAAGGAGGATTTTTTTAAAAGTTCAATGTGTGATATTTTATATACATGTAGCTGGAATTATAGGAATGTTTTATTTTCCACACAGAATCAGCACATTATAGTCTTGTTCATCGGTAAAGGCATTGAGTAATGGCTTTTTCTTTTTTTTTATTTTATTATTAGTGCTTGCATCATTTTTCCATCCGCAACATGACCACAGTAAAGAAAGGTTAAAAATAATGCAAGAATGTTCAATAAATCAGTTATAACCTTTTTTTAAATACTGATAACTGTTTTCTGGTATATGAGACACTTTTTTTAATGTTTTTACCAAAGGTTATTGCAACTCAGATGCATTGCCACAAACCACGTACGCATAAAGTCCAGGTAATATGGAGGAAAGATTATAAGAAAAGCTACCATCAAAATATTTACATAAACTACACTGGGTAGTTACGTTACGACGGTGAAATATTGCATGAAGATGAGATTCCTGGTCTGGACAAATAACATTTCAAAATCTTTGTATTTTATTAAGAATCTCTAATTATTAGGTTGGTGCAAAAATAATGACGTAATAATGTCGTTTTTAACTTATTTTTTAAAGTCAAAAACGACATTATTACGTCATTATTTTCGCACCAACCTAATACATAACAGAAGTACCAGTCCAGATATTTTTTAATCCTCTTAAGCCAAGCATGGCGGGAATGCAAGTAGTACGTAGGAGTTTACAGGGAGTGAAAGTGAGAGAAAAGACTCTGTATAGGAAGGATTGAAGAAAGAACAAATGATGAATGGGTTTCAAGTACATAGAGAATGGTGATTGATGTTATACTTACATTTTTGAAGATTGTAGTTACCAGGGAAGCAAGGAAACGGAAGGGAGTTCCACAGGCAGGAAGTGCGAGCAATGAAATTGTTGGCGATGACATTCAGCTCTTTAAAACTGTGAGAACTACATGTGAATCTAGTAGCACGCTTAAATTCATGTAGTCCGGGCACCAAGTAAAAAAAGCTCGGAAGAGTAGGTGTCATGAAAATATTTGTAGAAAAAACAGAGGGAGGCCAGGTCGCGATCCCTAATGTACGTGTACTAGACATATAAATGCCTGAGAAAGATCCTAACGTAAATAATTGTCTAGTACAACGCAGTAGATACATTTTCACACTGCTTTTCGTCATGTGGCTCACTCTGATATATATATATATATATATATATATATATATATATATATATAAAGAGAGAGAGAGAGAGATAGAGAGATAGATAGATATGTTGATTCATTATTACAATATTTTATCGCATTTTTACAGATTTGATTATCTTAAGAATCTTATAGCGTGTCAAATATGATTTTTATCGCAGTTGTCATTCATGACAAGAAAGAACGTTTTTTTATTAAACTGATATATGGATTTGACATTATCGTATCTTCATTTTGGAAAAAAAAAGAAGAAATTTCTGGAGATAAACTAAAAAAATGAACATGCTATTCACTATTGCAAAAACATTTTTTCTTGAAATTCCCAAATCAAATTGCAAAAAAAAAATTCTTATATATTTTTTTCTAAAAGTTCTGGTTGTCCCATCGCCGTTGGATTTCGCGGCAACATGATGATAACCTTACCAATCGCTGTCTGGCACCAGTTCATCATAGAATTTCAGTGAACAAGGGTAGATTTTGTCAGTGATTTCTCCTTTGCAAATTTGGTGTTTTACCGAATGACACGGAATATGACCATGAACTTTTTAATTTGTTCGAACGCCCGTGCAGTTACCTAAATCATAAAAATATATATAAAGAACACGGCGGGCTAGTGTCACGCGTTATCTTTAAAATTGAGTAGAGAATTTTTGTAAATGAATATATTTCCCTCTGAAAAAGATATTACACATATTCTAATCAATTCTTTTTTCACAGTATATGACAATGAACATATTTATTGAAATATATAAGTTCTTATGATAAGATTACGTGTCCCAACATTTAACCATTTAAAATATGGCGTGATGATTCATCGGAAATGCGTTAGCTAATCATTCATATGAATAGGAAGATTATTAGAATATTTACATTCGGCCTTGACACTGAAAATGCTAGCAACTTTGACTAATGAACACATCGACGAACCTGTTAAAATTCCTGGAAAATATACTTCGTAAGTCATCTAAATTCAGAATTCGATCAATGCCCTCCCTCAAAATGTGAAGAAAATAATTTTTATCTATCTATCTATCTATCTATCTATCTATCTATCTATCTATCTTCTCATTACCTCATTTCTTTTAAGCCATTAGGGTAGTGGCCGTTAAAGGAGAATTGTTGATTAAATTATAAAACACATAGTTACCTCGCTGTGTTGAGTTTTTATGGCCACACTATATCTACAAATGCTTATCCGTCATAAGTGAATACCAAGTGGCAACAGTCTGTTTCATGCATTAACGTAATCCTCAGGCCATGTGTGTAGTATTTTGACTAAAATATATAATCATATGCTTGTTAGTGATTTATTATGTGTACAATTGTCTTGTAGAATAGGGGGAAAGGAACAATGACAACTCCAAAGAGCAAATGACAAAACTAAAAAACACCTCGTAAGGCCCACACGTAAGGATCCGCGCAAGGGCTCCCCGCAGCCTTCCGTGTTTCAAACATCTTTCAAATTTACAATTTAATAAACAAAAACAGGCAATAAAATCAGCTCCCGTTAATGAATAAGCACAAGAATCTAGAGCCCACATATGACCATATAAACCAAACATTCATTCAAATCGACAGAAGCACTGACAGCTGTAAAGAGAGATGATTCAATCTCGGAATCAAGTCTTCTCACCGAACCAACAGAAGACTCACTTTAATTGGTCTTATAATTCATATGTTCTTATCCGAACAATTGCCATGAAAGTATTTATAAAAGAGCCACCGAGAGGCAAATTATAGCTGTGGGCAAGAGACTGAAGCCGAGCCGCGATATCAGGATCAATAATATTGCTGATTCGTCTTTGGATCTTATCGAGGAGCTGAAGGAAAATAGCAGTGGCACAGGACCATATATAGTAGCAATATTCTAACCATGGACGAATGGTAGACTTATAGATATAGAAGATGGATTCCTGAGGGAAAAAAGTGAAAATAGTGAATTAAAATTCTTCGCAGCTGATCTTCTGATGGATTCAATGTAGTCTTTCCACATCATTTTAGCTGAGAACGCTAGCCCAAGAAGGTGCAATGAGCCACTTTCTTGGAGGATAGCATCGGCCATGTTGGTAAAAAGCAGAGATGGGTATTTCATACAATTACGTAAAATCAGTTTAGTTTTGGTGTCGTTAGAATTGGCAAGCCATCTTTTTCCCCAGTTAATGAGGGCGTTGAGATCGTTTTGTACATCGCCTGCCGTTTTAAACTTTTTTGACTGATCAGCCTTATTATCGAAGCAGAAACATTTTCATTCTACAGAATTGCAGGTGTTATTGATAACGAATTATGTTTATTGCCTTTATATTTCAGTCAGTGGAAGATTTATTAATTTCATTTAAATGTTGCATTAATGTTTAAATTTAAATATACTTATGATCTAAATTTTGAAGAAAATGATGAAAATTTGAGTAGCTTTCTTTGATTTTATGTTTATTTTTGTTATTTTTTTTCTGAAATAAATTGATAAATATTTTTGATTAATTTTCCCATATGCACATCAGCAGATATGAAATCATACGGGATGTGATCTTTACAATTCTAATGGGGAAAACAAAAATAAAATCCTGAAGGATATTGCCTGCAATTCTTAGAAGCAAGAAGAGGAAGTAGAATAATAGAAATACAATTAAGACTTAAAACGTTATAAGAAGCGATAATATATAAAATGTAATTTTTGGTTAAAAAAATAAGAAAAACTATATTCAACCTATTGTTGTTATAAGGGACATAAATATTTTCCTTTGAAATAACCTAACTTGCGTTAAACCACTATAGCCTGACAATGGCAGTAAATTTAATAATGGTTGAAAAGGAACTGACATTTAAGATAAAAATAAACGTATCTATTGAGATTTTACTTTTAATTTATGGGTCATTATAGGACAAAAATAATTTAAGGTTCCATAAGCACTTGTGATACAGTTAAAATGTAAGGTTATGTTTAATGAGACGTAAGATATGAATGAAAGGAGATGTGGGAGGAAATTAAAATTATGAGAGTGGGAAGAATAGATAAGTATTCAGCCTAGATGAATTTAAAATTTTAGTATTCTATAAAAGAACTACAAACAATTCTGTACCACAAAATTTCAGTTCTTGAAGGGAAAAAAATCTAATAGGAACTTTATACATATATTCAACATATGTGGGGTATGGGGATGATACGTCTCCTATGGAGCATGTTGTGTCCTAGCTGTAAAATTCTGAAGGGTTGGATAAAAATTATAAAGTTTAATTTTAGGTGCTGATGAATTTAGAAGCAAAAGGAATTCCATTAATATAAACGAAGATCACCAAACTAAAAGCCATCATCGAAACCTTCGTTTTTGCATCTTAAAGTCTTTCTTAAATGTCGAACAAGTAATACGGTTTGATGTGCCCTGTGCAACAGCAAAATTGTCTAAATCGTGTAACAGTATGAGATAAGTGTCCATCTCAAATCTAAACATCCACTAGACTGAGTTTCGTTTTCCCAAGTTTTCATTTAAAACGTTTAGCCTTCTTGAAACCATTTGTCGTAAGAATCACTGAAAAACCCTTTGAGTTATTCAGAGAACGGGTTAAAATCGTTTTGTCTCAGCCCCACATCCCAACTTATGAGAGAAAAAAGATCATTCAGGCTTTCACTAATGGTACCGACTTTTATTTTTTTTTCAGACATGAAAACAAATTACTACTGCGTTACTTAAAAATCGAAAACTGAAAAAAATAAATAAAAGAAAAATAAATAAAGAAAATGACAATAAAATAAGTAAAATTATTTAACCTAAACAAATTACCAAATCACACCCATTAGAATAGACGAAATAGAATAAAAAAAAATAAAGATTAAAATCAAAAACCCATATAAATTAAATGAATATTAAACAAATTAACAAACTATTAGGATCGAAATATTAATTAGATTATAAAAATCAAACGAAAAATCGGACGAAAAACATAGCTAAAACTGTTATATAACGATAAAAAAAATACTATGTTACTTAAAAATCAATAAACAAAAAGAGTAAATAAAAATATACAGTATAATAAATAAATAATAAACAACAAGTAAAATAAATTAATCTAAATTAACCCAAATAAATTAACAAACTAACAAACCGATCCAGATAAATTAACCGTTAAAAAAAAACGTGTAAAAATAATAAACAAATGAAGTAATAAACAAATTAAAAACTGCCCCCTCCAAAATAATAGTTAGAATAAACTACATCAATCAACCTCAAAATTGAATAAACAACTATAATTTTCTTCCCAAACAAAAACAAAAATATAAAATAAGCGATATAAACAAATTTTTACTACGTTAATAAAACACCGATCAAAATAAAAATAAATAAATAACTATGCAAGATAAGAAATAAAAATAAAAATAAAATAAGTAGAATCAAACAAAATAATTTAAACCACATAAATAAATAAACAAAAAAACGACTCCTGGTAAATTACCACCAAAAGGACTACCTACAACGCACCACTGACCCGTATATATAGATAGCCGAGAACAAAAACAACATTCGTGACCTGGCCATTGCATCTAGCATGAAACAGACTGTCGCCTCGAAGTGCTGATTTCAATGTTTATTTTATATATATATATATATATATATATATATATATATATATATATATATATATATATATATATATATATTTAATTATATAGCGAATATTATTCACATTGACGTTACAATTCTATCATTCCATTTGAGTATGTTTCACAGGTCTTGATGTAAAATATTTTCGACGACTTATTTAATCTGGTTTCATGAGCAAAAACATTTCGAAGACGGTAATAATCGGCTGGCACAAATTCATTTGAATATGGAGAGTCGGATAGTACAGACCAATACAGTTTCAAATTCTCTCCAGTGCTATTCTTGCTCTATGTGGCCTTTCGTTGACAAAGAGAACATTTTTCGCACAGACGAACATAGATTTGTGACCCAATATTGAATAAAACCTTGCAACAACTGGAAGTACAAATGGTTAATTAGTGTTGCAGTGCAACTTAAGAAATCGAAATAAATAATACCTCGATGATTACACCACAAGCATACGCTTATATCCCTTTCGTTTTATCTTACCCTTTGGTAGCTGTTTAGTAGATTAACCCTTTTCAATCCAATGTCTTTTGCTTTTAACATATCGACTGATCTCATCTTAACAATATAAATGGCTATGTGTTCAGTTTAGCACCAGAAAGAAAATTGTATGAACTCTTCGTCAAAATGTTTTCATCATGCGAAAGCAAGAAATAAAACAACGAAGTGAAAGATGATTGAAAATTACTTTTCGAGAAAATTGTCAAATAAAAATTTTAAAAGACACAAATTTGGAATTTCAAATGACAGGGAACTCTAATGATAGATGACAAAAAGTGTGAAACAAAAGTCGGTAGCGCCGAGGAATAACGGAAGAGATCTTTCAGATTTTGTTATGCAAAGACGTTTTCAAAATGAACAAAATATTCAAAGAAAAGAATAGATGACTGCCATATAGTGTTTAATCTCCTCTATAGAAATCAGTGCCGATGTGTGTGTGTGCAAAGACGAATTCCAAGCATTAATATGATATCACTAATACATCATTTCGTGAAAAAATAGAGCTCCAAATTCAAATTTCTACATTAGCATTTATTAACCAATCAGCCACGTTATTTCAAACGCCATTACAGTTTTGTAAAAGTAGATGACCATATCCATTTTGTTTGCTAAAATTGAAAGCTCACTCTAGAAAATAATCAACAATATTTTCTCTTCAAAATATAGAGATTTAAAAATTAGGGTATATATAGATTAATCAATATACTTTTTTAGATCCATGTATTTTCTCATAAATATCGTCGGTAAATTCACAAAAACAGTTTTTCAAAAAACCATAATCTAGGAATTTTGTGAGATACTGAATACTCATCTTTCATATAATTAGTGAGTTTAAATATATTCTAGCAATATCCTTCGCATTTTAAAGTAAATTTTTCAACACGAAATCTTACAAAAAATACTAAACAAAAGAATATTAATAGCAATAATAGCGCTCAGAGCTGACTACAGGAAAATTATAGGCATACATAAAATTCATACTAACGCAATTCATTTCTGTTGTGTTGTAAAGAAAGAAAAACGAAATATTTTCGTTGAATTTTGCAAGGAAACACAGAAAAATTGAAAATAAACAAAAAATACTATATAATCAATAATAAAGATATTTATATCTGTAGAGCTGTTTTGAAGATTATTTCTTTTCTTCGTTTTTCGCACGCGTTTTCTTTTATAAATATATAATAGCCGGTTGCTCGTTTTCTCGCTCGCCCGCTAAGGCGGAGATGTAAATATCGTTGTACAGACGTCTGCTTTAGAAATACATCAAGTGATGCGGTTTCTCTTATTTGGTAAAATATTTATCTCTGATAAACTCTGATATATGGTGCGTACATCATACCTGCCTGATGGGATGATTAAAAATCATCCATTGTACTTGAGGAATCACAGTATCTCATACAGAATGCGATTACTCCACAGTACTAAAGCTCATTAACTGATATTTTAGGACAGAATGTATGTTCATGCCTATTTGGTGAAGTTGAGTGAGTTTGCCTGTTATGTCTTACAAAGGTCAAACAACCAGTTTTCAAGATCGCATTTTGGTATCTTTCTGGGAATTAACAGTTATATTCTTCGCTTATTGCAATGTTTTTCATTGAATTCTAAAGTCTACTGCCATACTTTTGAATTTTATTTTTCTATCTGCCGCGTCCCTTCAGGTCATGGGCGATCATGCCTCTCTACAATTCCCTGCTGTTTGTAACTCTTACAAAATGTATCGTTTAGCTCTCTGCCATTATTCCTGTTCTATCAACCATTTACACAAGCTCGATATCCGATTTATGTTGTCCTTTTCGGCTTCTATATATTCCCTGAGCATCAAATTTTAAGAACCCTCTTTCTTCCTAATGTTCCATAGAAAACTCAACTGTGTCATCTGATGATAAGCATAAATAATCTTTTTGTTTCCGTTTTCTCTAAACGTTCGTTGTTGATCACATGTTCAGTCCGTGGTATTCTAAGAAACTTTCTATATATTCATATTGCAGTTACCTCATGTCTCTTCTTCATCTGTGAGGAGATTGTCCAGTAATCACTACCATACAGGACGACTGATATGACGTAACCATTCAGTATTCTTTCGTTTGACTCTAACGATATTTTCAGATGGATGTTGACCTGCTGCATAAAGTATATTTTCGTCAGTAATTTGTTAAGTCCTAGTGTATATACTTGACAATTATTGTCTTCCTTAGATACACAGATTAATCTAGTGGCATCACTTTGTGAAAAAGCATTGGATCGTCCTATTTGTGCGCACAGATGAAAGATTTTCCAAAACTTCATAAATCTATGTCGTTTAATTCCAAACTTGCATCGATATCGTTTACCGCAAAATAACTGAATATTTAAACTTTATTCAAATAAAGTGGGCCTATTCGTACAATATATTTCCGATGTCCAAATGTCTGTTATGATCCAGAATGATGTTGATATTTTATCATTCTAAAAACAACCTTTCCAACAGTGATAATTGATGACAAGGATATTCCATCATCCTGGAAATATAGATATAAATTCCATCATCTAAAGCAACCTAGCAAGCAGTGTTGCTTTATGATAATCACATTTCCTCATTTTAAATTCTGAATCTTCATCATTATAAAAACGACCCATACACCACAAGAAAAGACAATAAGATCAGTAGAATGGTGTCAACACCACAGCCGTATCGTTATCGCTCCGTAAAAATCCAACGTTCTCAAATGCTACGCTTAACAATGAAATTCTCTTAGGATGCAAAAACAGTAAGCGCAATCATTTAAAGAAACAAAAGAGGCAATAGGATAGAAGATTTTTAACTCACACAATAACAATATTGTTATTGACATCACGAAAAGAAAAATAGACATTTTTGTCATGAATTTAAACACGTGTCTCAAGGTCTCATTGTTGTTTGTTTTAGTTGTAAATATTATTCATTTCATTTTTATTAAGAGAATAGAGAAAAGGAATCTTCTATCAACTAATACAAATGCATATAAAAACGGGATAACTTATTATAACAAACTTAACCGCCAACCCCATTACATAACTAAGCTTCAATGTGTATGATGTACTGCGTCATTGCATACTGTTTTATAAATGCCACACGTATCATGACAACTTATGCCATGTTTATGCTCGTCACACGACTGTTTCCAATCTTTATATCCCTATTTGTGTCAATTTGTAATCCTTTTCTATTGCAGAGTGAATGTTAGGGAATATATTTATTTATGCATATTGTGGATTTTGTTTTCGTTATGGGAACATTTCTAAATAGACCCCAGTTTATTGTTGAAGTTTTGCCAGTGGAACAACATATTAAATGCTGAGTTAATTTTCTTACACACATTTAATTTCCTATGGTTGTGCACGACAATTATAAATAATTTCATTCATTCTATTTTTAATAAACTGTTTACAAAACATTTACAAGTTGTGTTTTCAACAACGCGAGACTATTCATTACGAAATATTATTTGAATACAATTTTTCTTGCAGTTTTCAAATTTTCTTCGTCAAGCCAAAATATGACATTTAAAAAATATCTTTAATATAATTTATATTTCCTTATAATAGTATTGTAGGAAATAATATTATTTAAAATTTCTTCTTTTAATATAGTTAAATTTAAACCAATCGCGATAGAGATATTTTAGGTACAATAATAAAGTTGCCATTTATTCATTCCTCGTACCCAAATACAGAAAGGGGAACATAATCTTCTGTATAGGATTGGGATATCCACCAAGTTAGATGATCCCTTTCTCAGTGAAGTGGGCAGGAGAACTAAAAACGAATTTGATTGGAGGATTTGTGTTCAGTGACATCATTCAGAGGGAATATCTTGATATCATTTACATATGTATATAAATTTGCTGTATAATGTAGACTGACTAATAATATATATCGATTTCGTTGCTTAGTTTTTTCTCAGGATGCAAACGATCAAAAGGAGAACATTTTAATAAACTTTAACGATATAAATATTTCAATCCGAAGACATTCGACTAGAATCAGGGTTAAGAATATGGTACTGGTTTAGATTTTGAGCAGGTTGAACTCCCAAATATTCTCACACACATTTGTGGCATATATATATATATATATATATATATATATATATATATATATATATATATACACTGGAGATGTTGAAACAAAATGGCTATTTTTGTAGTGGTTTTATAACATATGTATGTTATAATTTTTAAATAAATAATTATATATATATATATATATATATATATATATATATATATATATATATATATGCAGAATTTTTCCTGACAGAATTCCAGCAATTTTCAAATTATTTCCACCACAGCAATAGACATTAAATCAACCGACGAGGAAATTCAGCAATTGAACAGATGATATTCTCCGTCAGTGTTCTTTTATATAAAATATTTAATTGAGGGATGGTAGATTTATAGATGCGTCCCTGTGGAATAGAACGATCGGTCACCGAATTCTTGACAGATTCTCTTTCTCTGTGCGTGTGCGTATATATATATATATATATTTACATCTAAATTTGACAGTTTCGACAGTGAAGTGGTGAGATCAAGACACCAGCGGAGTTCAACCCTGAAATTCATGAAGTCTGTGAAACAGCGAAAGCCGCTCATCGGAGCTGTTACTGTGAAAGTATTTGTAAAAAAGACAGAGGGAGGCAACGGCATGTCTGTGAGACAAGATGCCAGATCAGAGCCAATTACATTGCATATGCGTCGTTGGATTTATCAAGGACCTTGAGACAAACAGAAGGGGCTCCAGACCATATATGGCAGAAATAGTCCATGCAAGGGCGAATGGTTGATTTGAGGGATTGACTTCGGCGAGAAAAATTTCCTGGCGCGACACAGGGAACAGACTTTCCTTGCGGTGGACGAAGCTATTGACCCAATGTATTCGTTTCATCTCAGGTCAGCGGACAACGTGAGACAGAGCAGTCACAAAGAGGTGCTTTCATGGAATTGAGCATAAGACTTTCTAATGGCGGGCAGGGATGCTTCTCTGTGGTCAGTAATAGAAAGCAGTTTTTTTTTTGAGGCATTAAAGTCAAGCAGCCAATTTTTGCCAGAGTCCTCAACCGATTAGAGGCCTTCTTTGAGACAAACGGCGAGGTTAGTTCTGTCGGCGACATTAGATTTGTTTTTGTTGCAGGAGTAAATAGTAGTGCCGTCCGCATAGATGACTACTTGGGAACCTATGACATCAGGAAGATCGTTAATGATTATAAGGAACAGAGTAGGGCCTATGATAGAGCCTTGGGGAACAACTGCTTTCGTGGGATTGGAGTTGGAGTAGAATCCGTTGAGAACAACTTTCAATTCCCGGTTTGACAGGCATAATTAAGTCGAATAATAGACCTGTAATTCCATAACCCTGAAGCTTGCGAAGAAGGCCGGAATGACAAATCCTATCAAACGCTTTTGAAGATATCTAGGGCCATGGCACGAACTTCTCCGTTATTATGAAGAACTTTGTAAACATTTTCAGTTATGGCCGTAAGCACATCAGCTATAGAACCGGCAAAGCGGAAACTATATTTCTTGTCGGAGAGCAGATCATGGGATGTAAATTGCATAACCACTTCGGCATTGATTAAAGCTTCGAAGACTTTGCCGAAGAGTGGTAGGAGGCTGATAGGACGGTAATTAGAAGGGACAGAAGAGTTTCCACAGTTCTTAAAGACAGGAACAACGGATGAGGACTTCCACCAGGCGGAAAAAAAGATTCATTGAGGCAATAGTCATATAATTTCGAGAGGGCAGGGGCCAGTTCAGGCACACATTTCTTCAGGACAATGGCTGGTATCCTGTCTCCACCACTAGCATTGTGGGGGTCTAATTTATAGATGATGCACAGACCCGATGACGGCGTTATGTGCAACTCGCTGAATTTAGCCTCAGTTCTAAGGTAGGAATCGCATGAGGGTACACCGGAAGAGTCGAGCGTTGAATTGAATGAGAATTTCCGAGAAAAGCATTCATCCTTGTCGGCAGAAGAGGTCAGAACCTCAAACTGGTTGAACAAAGGAGGTATAAAGGGTTTGATATTGTTACTACGCTCTTGCAGAGACGCCAATTTGCCTTGAAGTCGAATTTGCGAGAGGCAATACGTTCATTCATTCGAGCAGCAAATAGTGAATTTGCTTCATTGAGGCCACGCTTACACTCGTTAGGGGCAGAGACAAAGAGACGTCTATTGCAATCAGACATGTCGCTAGATATAGATGGAAGAAGTGATTCTGATGGGCAATTGCATCAGAGCAAGCTGGGGAGAACCAAGTGGAGGAGCGCGATTTGATCTTATATTTCCTTGAGAGGATGAAAGCCTCGGTTCCAGCTTTAAGCAAGGAGGAGACCTCGGAATCACATTCTTAAACGGGGAGCAGGAAGACAACGTTCCAGGGGAAATCGCGAAGGAAATCCCGGAACGAGTCCCAGTCAGCATGTTGATAGCAGAACAATGTCTTAGTTTGTAGGAGGTTCTTTGAAAGGTGTGGAGTTGAAGGCAAGGTTGACAGACACTACAGCATGATCGGAGTTGCTAAGAGGTCAGGGCTGTGTGGCGCTACAGAACTCAGAGATGGAGGTAAAACATAAATCGAGAAAAGAAGCCTTACCTTCCAGGTTGTACGGAAAACGTGTGGGGAAGTCAACTATTTCTCTTTCTATGTACCCCAACGCGCGTGCGCGCGCGCGCACACACACACACACACACACACACACACACACACATATATATATATATATATATATATATATATTAAGAAATGGACAAAGTCCGACAATTTATTTATTAATATATATATATATATATATATATATATAGAGAGAGAGAGAGAAGAGAGAGAATATATGGTCTTTTCACCTCTATCTTTTACTCTCTCTCTCTCACTATCTCTGTATATATATATATATATATATATATATATGTGTGTGTGCGTGTTCACGCATTTATAGGTATTACATATTTTATTAGCTTTTCTCTACTCGCACCGTAAAATATGTATATATATATATATATATATATATATATATATATATATATATATATATATATATATATATAATAAGAACATATTTTGTGTCTCTATGATTAAGATATATATGTGCGTCTTCCCAATGATTCATTAGTTTTGCAATCATTGGTTGAAAAAAAGCCAAAATTGCGGCAAATGGCATTGATTAGTTGAATGGTGAAAAGGTTCATTAATACTGATTGGCCACTTATGATTTATCGTCGCACTTCTCCCGCTTCTCAATCAAAATTTACTACGCCTAGTCAGATCATAAATGATATGGACAATCATAAACAAACAGTATAAAACATAGATCAATTATTTTTATGGGCAATGAAAGAATATTTGTCCTCCAATGTAAAAGAATCAATGCCAATTTTTAAGGAAAGATTTAAAGAAACCATTTAGTTCTTAGATGTTGACATTTCTAAGAAAGCACATTTGTTACAAGATCAATTTTTGTGCGTAACGAACGCACGAATTGATCATCTTTACTTTTTACTTTATAAAGTCAGTTGCTTACTAAGCTAAACGAAATTGAACAAACATTCACATTATATTCCACTTACCCTGGGCAAGGGGATAATAAAGGAAATGTTCTAGTTTCAGACGGAATTTCGTCTTCGAAAGCTAAACAAATCTTCATTATACGATAAGAAGTTAAAATCTAATTCCGAAAAAAATGTTCAAATCTGCAAATATGACTGTTTGAATAAATTGTGAGCTGTCTCCAACCTTTTAGTAATATTGGCAGGAAAAGAAACCATGTGTTTTTAATCGTTTCGCCCTTAGGAAAATTATAATGGCACAAGAACGGAGGGGATTACATGGAATCAAAGACCAATGAGTTGAATTCTGTGGAGATAGTTCAGGAAAAAAGAAAGGATCAGGTTTCAAGAAAACAAGGTAGCGACTGACTTTAGATTTAAATTTGTGAAGAGTGTAGTTATCAAGGAAGCAATGAATCGGAAGGGATTTCCAAGGCGAGAAGTCCCAAAAAAGAAACTGCCATATCAATCTAGTTCAATAGCAAAACGGTTAAGGCTTGTTGTCAAACTAGTAGCACGTTACATTCATGCAGCTGAGACACCAGAAAGAAAAGCTCATCAGATCAGCTGCTATGAAAATATTTTCTGAAAATACAGTATGATCCACAACGCGTCGGTCAGAAAGTGACTGATATATATATATATATATATATATATATATATATATATATATATATATATATATATATATATATATACAGATTTTATGTCTTCAAATTTTTAACAAAATCCGTTCATACTCACGAATAACTTTCCGTGTATTGATATTAAATGTTGAGAGAAATGTGCTATAACTGTTTAAATTTATTTTATTTTAATTTTCCAAGTACGTTAGATCTTCTTCCAAGATCATCTTCAGGGTTACAAGTAGTACAAAACTATATGATGTTCAGGGGTACAAGTATTTATATTAATCTTTGCGTTGCTATCCATTACCGTAATTTGTCATTATGCTTTTGAATGCAAACGGTTGATAATGTACTGTGCGTTCATCAGAACGTGAAAAACATTATCCATCATGGAAAGTTTAACTCTATTTACCATGGTCATGCGCGCATTAAAACATGAAAAAAATGTTCCTTTATAGGTATTTCACAACATTCCTGCAGTATTCATAGTTAATTCATTGAAGTATAGAGTTTGCATTAAAACACATTCAAGATAGAATTACTGAGAAAACCCATCTCTAGATCGTTCATACTGAATTAAAACATAGCACTATGGTAAAAGGGAATTTTAACAGAATCGTGTTGAGTTGGCGGAGCTCAATATCAAACTTCATTCCTGTGTCGAAATTAATCTATATTGTCACAGATTTTAATTTTAATTTGTAATTAGTACAAACGTGTCTAGGTAGGGCAGGCCCGAACGTCATAAAGGAAGTTTATATATCGAGAGGAGTCATTCGCTACATGTCATACAGAAGTTATTCTCGCAGTGAGCGTGGAAAAGAATGCGCCTCATTCGTGGATTAAAACTACATATATAAGCTCAAAAAATATTATAATGAGTCTCACACCTTTGCCACAACTGCCCAAGAGAATTTACATTTCTATCGGGGTGAAAAAGACGGAGGGAAACATTAGATAAAAATTGATTCCGTGGAAGGTCCGGTAACTGTCAATGAACGTGTGATACAAAACAAGTTCAGACGTATCATAGTCGGTGACAGCAGCCTCAAGAAAAAACAAAAACAAGGCCCGTCGTACAAAATGGGGGCTTGCTTGAAATGATTGAATAATAGCCCAGCACAATAACTCGTACATTGTTGGCGGAACTTGGTTCTTCACAAAGTACTAGCAATCGACACCTACATAACTCGGCCTCGTGACCAGAAGCCGTCGCGAAGTTCCTCATTAACTGTCCAAGGAGCAAGCTCATCGACACGTGAACATTTGAAAACAACTGCTGACAAATCTTGAAAATGAACTTTTTTGTGTCGAATTGTAACTGGGGATTAAAAATGGACTTATTATCGCAATCCTACATGGAGAAATCCATATCTTCGTTTCGTCCAGGCTTCAGAACCTGCATTCAAACAAGAGCGGTTTGAATAAAAAGGTCATGTTGAGTGTTTGATGTAATTTCCAGGGGGTATTGCCTTTTGAGCTTGTCGCAGATGGCCATGCAGTGAACGTTGATCTTTATTCTCAAGAACTGCAGTGATATGGTGAATTGAAAAGCAACTATACGACACTAGTCACTCGAAGACGTGCACTCCTTCAGCATGAAAATGCTTCAGCCTAGACAGGCAATGTGGTCAAGCGTAAATTTGAGGAGCTGTAAGTACTGCCTCAGTGTGACAACATTCAAGTCTTTGCACATCAGATGACCACATTTTCTGAGCTATGTATACTTTCTCGTGCATCAGCGTTGATGAGGTTGAAAACGGATGTAGAATGATTTTGCATTCAAACCAGCCAAATGAGGAGTTAAGACCCTGGTAAAATGAAGACAACAGACAATAAAATATGATGGGATATAATTTTTTTTGAATAAGCGTATTTTGTGTAATTGTACAACACCCTCCCCAGTCGTCCAATGCTTCCAACACAGCGGCTGATCGATGAAAATCGCTTTGATCTCTTCCTGCCTTATCCCAAGTTATGATTTAAGTTTGATCATAAGGAGGCCAAGATCGAATCGTCGCAGGTATTTTCGTGAGGCTGGTCTAAGAAGGGCGAAGACGAAGAGGAAAAAATCACACTCGAAAAAAATTGAACAAAATGTAAATACTGTTTTCATATCAGTCCACCGCAAAATAATTGGTTTATATCAGAGTTCATATGCAATTAATTATCAGCCCAACCCACATCTAAATCACAAGTGATATTGTTTACTTGGTAAAGTTTGGGTTTCTGTTTTGGTAAATTTCCGCAAAAGGCTACTGTCGAGTGGTTCTACTCGACAGTAAATCCCGTGGGGTGTATCACGACCGGTGGCTGGGACGAGATCTCTGCCGACTCTCTCTTGTTCCTGTCTCAGTCACTTCTGCATCTCTTCTGTCTTCTTCTTACTTCGCATCGCGAATTCGTATTTATGAACATCCGCCCAAACTGGCGAAGTAAGAGAATTCGATAGTTCTGGGGAATTGCCTTCTTCCACTCTCTCATATTATTACCTCTCACTTAATCTCCTCAGTGAACGTGGGTGGCTTATCCTTCCCCTCCTGGTCTTTTAACTCAACTTTTGACCAGAGGAATCAACTCTAAATTCGTTGTTTACGAAAGATGAAGTTTTCGCTTTACAGATTGCATTTGCAGATGTGTGTCAATCAACATTGCCCCCCCCCCCAGTCTGGATCACTTTTCCATTGTTCAGTTCAAATCGTTTATATGTGAATTAAATCCTCAATTCTTCCCACGTTTTTTTTTTTGTATTAAGCCCTCTCGTTTCAATGTCACTTAATACATGAGACTTTCTTATGTTTTAACAAAATTTTCTCCTTTCTACTAAAGCTTGAAATACGAAGAAATATTGGCTTAAACTCTTAGCAGTACTGGAGATTGTGATTTTGATATCTTAGAAAGTTTTGGCAGTCCTGCGGTCCTTGGTGACTAAAAGTAATCCATATACTATACCACGCAGTGATACACTATTATAATATATGTAAACACTGGAAAAGTGATGTCTGGATTTAACGGGACAATTAATTGACCACAATACTGTCCTGGAGTAGCAAGCCGGCTCATGGAGCTCACATAAAATTTAATTTTCAAGTGTTTTTCACTGTTCTTGGGGACTGTAATAGCTGAAAATACTTGCAAAATGTCTTATGGATTGTTTTGGATCTTTTCGAATTGAAGTCTATAGCCCTATTGTCCCCGCTTTTTTTTTTTTTTAATTTTCACCGTTTTCTTGATGGTACTTGAATGAATTTTGAGATGGAAGCCAGCGTACGAATATTGGCACCATTACTGAACTCCTGAATGATATTTTCCCTTCACCATTGCTCAATTTGAAAGGCAAAATGGGCCAGAGACAAAACTATTTTAATCTGCTTCCTTTCTAGTTGAATAACTCAAAGTGCTTTTTAGTGGCGCTAACGGCAAATGTTACCAGATGCCTAAAAGCCTTATCCGATAATCTGCCTAAAAGAAACTTAATTATTTTAATGCTTGTTTTGTTATTGAAAATATATATATATATATATATATATATATATATATATATATATATATATATATAAAAAAACAAGTAATCATTATAATGAAGCATATTTGTTTCGATGACCAAACTTAAAAACTTATACGCATCTCATCAGGTGTTGCAAAAAAAATTATGACCATCTATATTCACCACCTGATGAGATGCTTATAAGCTTAGGCAACGAAGCAAATATGAATCTTTTTAGTGATTACTTGTTTTTTAGTATGTAACAATTATAATAAATAACTTGCGAACTTCTTTAAATTTTGAAAACTCTTTTAAATTAATGTTTTGAAGGTTTACATTCATATTCTTTTCGTTTACATATATATATATATATATATTTATATTTATATATTATAATTATTTTAAAAAGAATATGATTCGTTCGCTACATAAGAGATCTTGTGTTTCAAAAACGAGAGCCGAAAACCTCAATATAATTATTAAAATTAAATTGAGTTAAAGTATCAAGCCCTGTTTCATCCTCAAGCGAAAATTTTAGGAATAACCAATCCTGAAATTACGCATCTTTATAAGAATGCTCATTCGCAAAAATTAATTGCATGCTCATTTATTGCGATAATTCAATGATCAGGAATCGGATAATATCCTGATAAATGAGATATCACAAGACTCCGAATCTTCATTCGATAAGTATTGTTAACTTACATTACTTTGATAATACTATATGATACGCTGTTTGTTTTGTTTTTTAGCGCATATAAAACTCAATATGCTATTTAATGCCGAAATCTAAATATTTTGTACATAATTTTAAATCTTCTCCAACAGAGATTTTGCACATAAGTTTATACTTTCAGAGAAAAAGGTATAGATTTTAAATATATAATTTGTAGATCAAAAAATGTGTTAGCAATCTTACTATAAAAATCAATTTTTATATCTTTTAGCGTTGCAAAACCTCCAATCTCTCGAACAGAATCTTGCTGCCGGATGGATTTTATCGTCATACCCAGGACAATATATTGTCTGATTTAATCACACACACACACACACACACACACACACACACACACACACACACACACACACACACACACACATATATATATATATACTGGATTATTTAAAGCCAAAGAGACGTTCTTTTTTATATCTTTTTTTGTATTTATGTTTTCAATATTTGTGACCATGTTTTCCACAAGCCGTCTGAATATGAATTATATTATGTAATTAGACTGTGCATTGTGTTCCTTTGTTTGATGGCAGATTTTGCTTCTTCATGCACCGCTTACCTAGTTGTATATTTACAAGTATTTTTCAACTACATCGTATGTATGTCTATCTATCTGTCTATGTGGGGTGGGGGTATGTTTGTGTCTAGAGTCAGCACCTGTTTAAATCATATATATATATATATATATATATATATATATCTGTGTGTGTGGAATTATGTATTTAAAAATTATAACATAAATATGTTATAATATCACTACAAAAATAACCATTTTGTTTCAACACCTCCGGTGTCTTATCAAGTGATGATGTTGAATTTATTATAACATATTTATGTTATAGTTTTTAAATAAACAATCATATCTGCTCTCTTCTGTATTGAGCACTCTTTTAAGAATAGTAATTTTTGGTTATTGGAATTTATTCCGTATACACTATACTTGCTCATATATATATATATATATATATATATATATATATATATATATATATATATATATATTCACATACATGCATATATATGTGTGTGTCTGTATTAGAGGACTTTTGTTTATGTGTGTCACTATCTCTCCATATTAACGCTGATATTTATATTAAATGAAATTATTTATGTGTCTGTATGAAATGTGATTTACTGATTCCAAAAAAATAATCCATGTGTGTAAAGTGAATGAAAAAAGAAAAAATAGATACTTTATAAAAAAAAGTACTTTCGGAAAACACACATGACTTGCATACTTTATGTAATATTGTAAGTTTTCGTCATCGCTCAAAATCACTTCACGCCCTACATCAAACTTCATCCACCCCGTCTGACCCTAGGCATATCAGTGCCATTATTCATTAATTCACATGTTTTATCTGAATTTCTATAAACTTAAAATAGAAGTATTGACTGAAATGGTTGGATGCAAATGTTCCAATTCAATTAACACTCCTTGGATGAAATGATGTACACCAACTAATTTTTAAAGATATTAATACAAAATCTAATGAACTCATGTAATGCGTTTTATTTAAGGCAATTAAAACATACAGCACGATTACACACATTCACACACATACACCATCGGATCGAGGTACCACACACACATTTTCAGAGGAATTTGTGCTGTAATAAGAAAATTATTAACAATTTCATGGGGTATTTTATACTTATTTCCACAACTGTATATATGGTTAGATAGATTGCTGTAACACGTTATACTATATATGCTCCTATTTAACGATCTATTTTCTTAAAATTAAATTAATATTCTCACAGGGTAGATTGAGAGGAAGTCGGACAGATGTAAACAACGCATTGTATACTTGATGAGCAATTATCTGATGAGGTATTTGGCGTGTAGTTGAGTATTTGATTAAGCATACTAGATGAGCAAATTAAAATGAGTATTACATACATGATGAGCTTGAATAAATTGATAGAGGAACAGATTTTAGTAGAAATAACGAAAAGTGAGAATGTACTTACAGTTACTAAGTAGAAGAAATCGTGGAGGGCCATCATTACCTAAGTTCTTAGGGGGCACGGAATATAATGAATGAACTTACTATTATCAGTGTTTTATGCAGTCTTGACAGACAGCATATCTTTCTACATATCTTTACATCTATCATTTGCAAATGAGTTTCTCTTTAGTTTATATATATATATATATATATATATATATATATATATATATATATATTAAAAAATATACATAGTAAATTACATTAATTGTAGAACTCCGTGTTTCAAGCCGAAGCAATTTTCAAGTGCTGGAATTATTATTGACACCAGTTTGAAAAAATATGTATGGTTCTCCTGCAAGACTTTCTTATTGGTGTGTAATATTTTTATTTTTAAATATTTAAATAAATTGTATATTTAATTTTGAATTAAATTTTAGACATACATTAACATTTAAGGTTGAAAATAATTTTGGAAATAAGAAATATAAATTCTTATTAAGAGAGACGCTGATTTTGAAAAAGTAAATAAAAAAGAACTTGACGTCGGAAAACCAGGGGAGTATTGTTAATATTAATATTGCTAAATTAAAGACAAAATTAATAATATCAATAACTATATTATTAATGTAATATATTATCTATCATTAATGTAATATATATATATATATATATATATATATATATATATATATATATATATATATATATATATATATATATATATATATTAGATAAAAGTACATATATGTATATCGTATGGCGCCTCTGGTCTATGTAATTGTTAGCAAACTTGTCTCATGAGAACAGTTGCGGCTGGATAGTGAGTTCAAACCTCAGTAAGTACCCCCTACTCCCGGCCTTGTGCCACATCTAAGCTACACTTGGAAAATCACTATATGTATATTTACCCATTCCTGTGTATATAAATATATATATGTGTGTGTGTGTGTGTTTGTAGATATGATTGTGTGTATGTGTGTAAGTAAGCATGTATTCCTTGATTAATTGAAATCAATATATATCAATGATTCATACGAGCAATGACCTTATCAAAATACACAAGACATTATTTACAAAGTTTTTCGTATCTACATCATCTGCGTCATGTTTTATTGCTGGAAAATATAATCTTCGATAATGAATGCAGTGCTTTACTGAGTTATGTCTTCGTTTCTGTTTTTATTTGCTTTAGCTATCCTGGCCGATTTAACGCTCAGGCCAACCGATGGTCCCATTGGGAAATGAATTGAGCTCGATAAGCTTAATTAATTAGCGATTGTCCTATGATTTTTTCAATTAATTCTGACAAGTGAATAACGATATTCTGTGCTAGCCTAACTTAAGCATTTATCACTTGACGTACGCACCCACACAGAAAATCTATGTAAGATATACACAAGCATATTTCATGGTGGCATAGCTCTGTTATTTAAAATTGAGCACTGTTTTTTCTTACACTATCGGGTATATATATATATATATATATATATATATATATATATATATATATATATATATATATATATATTTTGTATGAGAACGCTCGTACATTAACCTATATTTATCCATTTCTTTAGATAGATAGATAGATAGATAGATAGATAGATACACACAGAAACACACACACACACACACACACACACACACACACATATATATATATATATATATATATATATATATATATGAAGAAAAATATATACGGAAAAAACAAACAAAAATCCTTATATACAATTTATACTGTTTTAATGTTAATATGTCAACGTCGGACGTTTCGGTCAAATAAACCATGTTCAGGACATATTCATAAATTATAACGTTATCAATACAGCATGACAAAGACGATGTACCTAAGAACAAGACTTATCCAAACAAATAACTGAAACAGTATAAATTGTATATAAGGATTTTTGTTTGTTTTTTCCGTATATATTTTTCTTCATACTGTCGGATCTATATCCATATATTTGCTTACATATATATATATATATATATATATATATATATATATATGAATGCTTCTGTATAACAAGCGGATACACATGCACGCTCACACACACAGCTGCACTCACAAATATATATGACGTTTTACATGTATACTCTAGCTGAAATGTTTACACACAGAAACATGCACGCACGCACCCCCCTATATATATATATATATATATATATATATATATAAAAGAATCAGCAATATTTTTGGTCTTAATACGGCTGCTCGCATTCAGTCACTTTTGCAGCGTCGTGAGGTTGACCCCACCCCTGTGTCTCTTTTCTAAATTCTTTCATCGCAATTTTTCGGATGACATCTTCACTCTGGTACCTAGACTATTTCATTTCTTGCCCCTCTCGTCTCTGGAACTCTCATCCGGTCCCATGCGTTCCTGCCACCTTTAATCTTCAAATGACTAAATGCCATGTCTCTCGCTATCTACTATCCTCTTGATTTCTCATTTCTCTTTCTACTCATGACTTATTTTTATGTTCCGAATTCTTCCACACCCTGTATCCACTTGCTTGTTAGTGGCTGTACTACTTTGCTTAGGGTGATACCGATTAATACACACACGCACAGACACACACATTCACACACACGCACACACGCACACTCACACACACATATATATATATATATATATATATATATATATATATATATATATATATATATATATATATATATATATTAAAGAAAAACAGACCACTTTAAGGTTCCATTATAAAATTTATTTCACCAGAGCCCTTTTAAAGGACGCCGGATCATCAGAGGGCTCTGGTGAAATAAATTATTATAATGGAACCTTAAAATCCTCTTTTTTTAAAATATTAACTTTGGATTTACATTGAGCTCTCAAGATTTCATCCTCCTTGGGATTACCAATACGGATTACTAATTTTTCATAACTTATATATATATATATATATATATATATATATATATATATAGAGAGAGAGAGAGAGAGAGAGAGAGAGATCTATTATGATCTGTGAAACGGATTCAAATCTCAGAATTACTCTGTTAGCTATTCAGATGTTTCTCTAATAAAAATGCTATTATTTATATATGAGTCTATTAATATGCGTCTTTTTTTATCGCAAATATAATATTTGCACACGTTCGCGCACACACACATACATACACACACACAAACAGTGAGATATGGGGTGGTGGGGCTAATAAACCGTGTAAACAGTCAAGCGTGAAAGAATGCATCTACAAAACCAACGGTCTCAAATATGAAAAGAAAAATCAAACACTGATCAAATGACAGCGACCTCCATTAATCGAAACATATACAGGTTGTCCCAGAATAAAATTTGAAACAAAAACAAGGGATAAAAATGTTGTAGCTCAAAACAGAACAAAAAATAATATTAGATGTTGTGTTCTATTTATAGAGCTCTGGCAACATTTATTGGTGTTTTTTCAGTCCCTAAGTTGGATGTTCTTTCTTAAAGAGAACAAATACCTCTCATTAAGAATTTGTTAACTTCGGCATCCTGAAAAAGAAAAGAAATTGTTCAAAAATTTAATTTTTTGTTCATTCATATAGCAGCGGAGTGTCACATGATTCAAATTTAAGATTGATCTCTTAAAGCATGTATTCGTTGTATTAGATAAATTCTTTAAGAATGGAGCCAAAGAATGATGACGCTGTATTGTAATGTTTTAGCAGTGTGTTTATTGATGTTATTATATTTTCAATATATTTAACATTATTTCCAACTATTAACACATGCCTAAAACATTGCATCGCCATCTTTCTTTGAATCCATTCTTAAAGAATGTAACTCATCTGATACAAATAATACATAAATTAGAATCATTAAAGAATCTGACTTATACTATCTAATACAATGCTTAAAAAAATCAGACATAAATTAGAATCATGTGACACGACACCCCGGTTCGCTAGCTTACGCTCAATGTTGAAGACATTAGATCTTCCACTAAACAGACACACATACACAATTACAAATACAGGTTACCATCTGATGCTCACTTAGACATCTAAAAATCTCCATAAACTTACATCCATATAGAATTATCTACGATTTGAATGCGCGTGAGAATTATGGGAACAATAAAACTGATCCAAACAAAAGTTAAAATGCCAGTTTCTTTCTTTTTTCTTCTCAATTTCTGATGAAGCTTCAATAAAAGTGACATATGTTAGATTGTTACATGTTTCCTATTTGTTCTTTCTTTTATCATTCCGATCCATATTTGATCTGTATTTGATCTTTAACTCAAGCTCAATGTAATATGGTTCAAGCTTCCGAATTCATCATCAGAGTCGGATATATCACGTATCAAATGTTGGCGGACCTCTGTCGTATCATCTTTTTAATGAAGCAGAATTGAACATTGCCAATTAACCGGTACCGGTGGCATTTTGCTTAAGTGAAGTGAATTTGATCCAATTCCTGACAGTAAATTTGACACTTAATCTCTGATTAGATTCTAGAAAACTGTAATTCATAATGTTAATAGCTGACCTACATGATAATACACTTTGGGTAATTTTGGTTTTGGTTTGATCAGTCTTTCATGGTAAAAAAATTGAGCCAATCGCTTACGCAGATGCAGCATTGAACACACTTTAAAACGTCGAATTCTATGACTTTGACTAATTTAATGTGAAATACATGTATCGAATTTCTTCACCTAGCCTGTTTTCTTGAGCTGGCCATGTATTGTCAAAATTCTGGCACCCATTTTCTCAGACATTTCTCTGGCACTTTTGTTTGACTAGGGTTTTCAAATGTTGATTATCCTTTGTAGATACACATTAACTAT
>CAHIKZ030000128.1:715000-770000 GCA_903632075.3 Acanthosepion pharaonis | reverse complement strand
CAAGTATAAGATGGTGAGAAATTTCTGCCAATCAAAATGGTACAATTAAATGCATAATGTCTAATAACAAAAGAGGATATCTTATCAGAACAATTACCAAGATATATATATATATATATATATATATATATACACACACACACACACATATATATATATATATATATATATATATATATATATATAGATAGATAGATAGATAGATAGATAGATAGATAGATAGATAAGGGACAGGAAAGCTGTGTTACAGAAGTGTGTAAATGTGTAAATGTTAAAGTGGCATATTATTCATTAGTATTTTAAAAAAATCAATTAATTAAAAAGGAATAAACAAATAAACGCTTGGTTATTTCTAGCCATTTCTAATGTAAGTTGATGAGAACTTTCCGACAAACTATGATACACGAATAAAAACAATATAATTAGCATAATTCGAAAATAATTGTTGATGAAATGCAATGAATTTTGATATAGTGTTTGAACATTATGTTATCATAAAATAAAACATAAACTTAATCGATTATTTTATTTTAGTTAATGGTACAATTTTTCCAGAAAAATATAGAAGAAATTAAACTTCATAAAGCTTCATAAAAAATCATAAAAATTAAATTTAAATTATTTAAAGATTAATCCAACAATATTATACGAAAATAAAAAAAAGATAACAGTATGTTTTTTTGTTTTCTTAATAGAATCAGATTGAAACAAAACGACATTGTGTCAATAATTAACGAAATGAAAAATATGTACATCTAAGACGTACTTTTGTTAGATTTTTGTAGTTGTTTTATATTTTCTAATCCTGTCTGTAAAAATAAAAGCCTGTGAACTAAAACTTAACCTCTACGCGTAAAGCTTTAGTCATTATTTACTCTTCTTATAATTTTCACTCTCTACCATATCAAACATTTCATCTATTATTATCATTATAATAGTAACTATCTTAATTTAGTGGCTCTCAAAACCTGTAGAGTCAATGTTAATATGAAAAACATGGGTACGGAAAGGGGATTTCTGATTAGATATATTGTTTTGGGTAGTCAAGTTATAATTCAAGCTTAACGTTTTGAAGACAAGCAACTAAGTAATCTAAGTTCTGTAGAATGTAGTCGTATGATTTCAAAACAATGGAAAAGACAACGGGAAAGAATCAATGTTCCTTGTTCACAAGAAATTATGACAATTCAGGAATATTCAACTAAAAAAAAACTGTGCAGAGGCATGATTGACTACAACCTAAAAGGAAAAGGTCTTTGAAAGATAGGTATATAACAAATGATAATTAACCATCTGGTCAAAAGTTATACATGGTCCTTTCATTTCTCAGGTCATATTCAACCTGTCAGCAACGGAATCACTAGAAAAGGTAACATATATAACATTTTGGGGATAATATATTCCCGTGGAAATCAACCCCATGTCTGTTCTTAAACACTTTTAAAGACCTTTGAGAAATATACAAAGGTAAAAAACAAAACAGTGAAAACGTCATATTTCCCCATGGTGAACAAACTTCCTCAAGCATTCATTAAAATCAAGCCATAAATAAAATTATTTCTTTTGTACAATGCATATGTACGTACACACACAAACACGCACATTACATTACACAGACACACACACACACACACACATATATATATATATATATATATATATATATATATATATATATATATATATATATATGTGTGTGTGTGTGTGTGTGTGTGTGTGTGTGTGTGTGTGTTTGTTTGTTTTGTGTGTTTGTGCATGTGTATGCATATAAGCACTATATATATATATATATATATATATATATATATATATATATATATATCATAAAAATACATATATATAGGGACACATACAATTTTTTTGTAGTATGCATTTTACATATATATATATATATATATATATATATATATACTTTCAGATATATATTTATATATATGTACTATGCATATATATGTACATACATACAGAACAAAAAGAATAAAAAAATGTATGTATACATATATATATATATATATATATATATATATATATATATATATATATATATATATATATAGCACTTACTGTGAATGATTTCCAATATATCATCGTTTTACACATTTCAGACAAGGCTAGAGTTTAGCCGCATGCAATAGATCCTTTGCCCCTTGTCTTTCAATCAAAAGGAAATTGAATGCAAAAAGTCAAATACCGAGAGGAAATGAACGGGACATATCGTTTAAACTGAGAAATAAATTAGACACTGCGAGGGGCGTGGTGTTTCTACAGCAGGCGAGATTCCCATATTTTACGGTATTTTTATGCGCCATAAATCATAAATAAGGTGTAATGTTCAAAAAGAGATAAAAGAAAAGGGCGGGAATAATGTGGAAAAAACAATAGAAAAATATGAGATTAGAAAATAATAACCTTGAAAGATGTAATCGATAAAAAAAAATCAAGGCTGGTTCGTTTCTTTCATTATTACGCGAGAATGAAAAATACTAGTCTCGCTGATCTGAGCAATGTATCTTTCGTGCTAGAGCGATTTAATAATACGATTATAAAAGATTGGCGCGAAAATAACAACAACAATACCAACAGGCAAACCATAATAATTAAATAATTTGTGGAAGTATAAGGAATTTTATTAAAACCCAAGAAAATTTAAAATATAATAAACAGATTGACATCTATTTGTTATAATATTTCGATTTAAGGCTTTATGTTTTTCTTTGCTCTCACACTCCCATTCTTGTTTTATATATATTATGCAGAAATATACGGATACGAAGTTAAACGACGTCGAGGTTGGTCTGTACGTAGAGGAGTGAACGCTTGGAAGCACCAGGTGTTGTATTCTCGGATTTACTCGGCGTGAAATGTATAATGGCTCGGAAATTGTAACCGGACAGGTGAGTTCCAAATTAACATTGTTAATCATTTACTTGAGAAAGGTATGGACCACCTTTTCTGCCTACAGCTAAGGATTAATTAATAAAACCTGTATCACTAAATCGTTATTGTTTAAGAAAAAAAATGTTTACAATCTATAAAAAATATATTTCTGGTTTGAATTAAACTGCAAAGAGTTGATAAGCTGTAGAAAATGAAAGAATAGATCAATCAATCAAAATATACATTTCGCCTCTGGGTCCAATTCTCTCTGTGATTTACATAAATGATCTCCCTAAGTTTGTAATCCAATCATTTGTGAAGATCTATACTGATTAAACAACTGTATATGGGTGCACCTCCTGAACTCTAGATGACCAGAGATTGGCAGTTGATATCTCCTTTGACCTTGTTCTAATATCTCAGTTGAAAGTGGGAATGTTCGGTTATATTCAACGCCACGTAAAACAAACAAGAAATATTATATCATCGCCGATGGAAAGGAAAACACAACCAATCGCGGTGAACGGGGTTGCCTCGATGCCTATTGACTTGAGCGCTTATTGAGATAGAAACGCAACCCAGACCACAGAACACGTACAGACGATCCATCGCTACAAAAATTGACGATTCTTAGTACCGCTTCAGTAAGTATCTGAATCCTCTAGCTAGCCTCTAAAATTACAAAAGCTAGCTCAAGGCCGAAAAGATGTACTGCTTCCATATTGCTGTCCAATCATCATTTTAAAGTCAAGATAGGGTCCAGAAGCGTTTTTGCGTCATTCTGAATGACATATTAGTTTCCACCATACAACCCCTTTTCCCGCAGACAAAATGTCACGTAACTCTCGCTGCTCTATCGCTATTTACGTGGAATGTGTTCAAACAAACTCCATTGCTTGGCTTTGTGATGCAAACGAACATTCGTTGCCACTTTTTTTAATGTCAACTAATACTCGTTGTCACTTTCGGAATACTCGCAGTAGATTTTTTTAATCGCAGATACAACTATAGTAAAGCCTTTGAATAATACTCGCTCGAATACTAACCACTAAATAGTGATCCGAATAGTAATCCGTATAGTGATCAGTATAGAGAAATAGTATAGTGAATAGTATAGAGAATAGCGATCGGTATAGTAATAGAGGATAGTGTAGAAATAGCGATCACCTAGACGCCACGCTAATTCCTATATGTACACATTTCATTTGCCATCACGTGATCTACATATTCAAAATGGGAAGGGTTTTGTTTGCTCACTGGCGATCTGTGTTCAAACCCAAGTGTCGGCAGCGACACTTTATTTCTATATAACACTTGGTTTTAACAGTTCTAAGCTTCACGGGTAAGATCTACCATGCCACGTGCATGGTAGCAAACCACTCTTACTCCGTTCGTATACCGTTGGTGACATGTAAGTTCCACTCGAACAGCTTCTTCACATGAACCACTGTTCTGTGGAAGCAACTTCCAATAGGTAGCTTTCCCGATTACTATGTTCTTAAACAGTTCAAAGCATATAATCATATCTTCTCCCACATATCCTTATAAATTATTTCACTTACTCTGTATCGATCTACAATGATTTGCTCTTGGGCCTTGTGCAGGGTGGACATTGTTGCAGTTTTTGTGTATGTTTGTACTAGTGAGCTAGCCTAAATGAGCTGACTCATTATATAGTTCACCAATAGAAGGGTTAACCAATCAGAAAGCTCAAAATATTCAATGCGACATGTATTAAGGCAGCCATTTTTTCTCCCAAATTGTCTGCACTGCCATCCTGAAATCGAAGACTTCAAGAATTACTTAACAACCGCTAATTTCTCTGAATCTTCACTGCCGACCTCTGATACTGAAAAGGTTACGGACTTCACTGGATTCCATATTCAGAGACTGCAGCAAACATGGTCAACAGACATCACTGTAATTTTTTTTCTACAGAATTGCATTTATAAGAGAATTTATAATATTATTGAGTACAGGATTAAAATGCAGGCCATGTCTATTTCTATCAATATATATATATATATATATATATATATATATATATATATATATATATTTCGAAGTATCTTGCATTACGAGATGAAACTGGAAAGGTTATAACGTAGAAAGAACTAGAGCATCTTAACAGATATCTTATTCCAGCTTAAAGACAAGCCAAGATTTCCCAGGAAGCATTTTGATCCCTTACAATATTGAGGACACGCAGCAAAGAACAAACTTAGAGAAACTTATTGACAATCGAAAACACCAGAATAAATTCTTCATAAAGTATTGTTAAAGACGATATTTCAACACAATTATTGGATATAATTCATCAGTCATTTACGTCATGATTAATTGTATTCTTAACTCCTGTGTTCCAAACACAAATGGTTAGATTCAGGGTTAATTTTCCTTAAATTTCATGGAAGTGGCATAGCGTTGATTTCGTAATTCATGCTCATTATTTTTCAAATTGCATACACCACAACGGAATTATTATATTCCGTGTTCTGCTCATATGAAATTGTTGTCTTCCACTCATATAAAAATTACCGTCAGAACGTTAATTTCAAGAGGCTCGCAAATATGACCGGAAGTATTGTCCACTTGCATCAATGCATAACAAGGATTTACATTTGATTCATTTACTTGATTATAGAGTCAAACACCGATCAATACTCTTAACTCTTATATCTATCTATCTATCTATCTATCTATCTATCTATCTATCTATCTATCTATCTATATTATTATTAATATTTGTTATTTCTGATGAAAAATTGAGGACAATTTGAAATATTATATATATATATAAATAAATAAATAAATACTTTCATAAAATAAAACATTATAATTTTTAATTTGAAACTTTCTCTCTCTCTCTCTCTCTCTCTCTCTATATATATATATATATATATATATATATATATATGTATCTCTCTCAGTCTTTCTCCTTTCTCTTTCTCTCTCTTTATATATACATGATTCTGTTCATATATATCAATATATATCAGTGGCTTTTATCTATATACACACACACAGACACACAGTCACTTACACACACACACACACACACACACACATATATATATATATCAGTCTGTTCATATATACCAATCTATCGCAGTCTCTCCATTTTTTATCTATCTATCTATCTATCTATCTATATTATTATTAATATTTGTTATTTCTGATGAAAAATTGAGGACAATTTGAAATATCATATATATATATAAATAAATAAATAAATACTTTCATAAAATAAAACATTATAATTTTTAATTTGAAACTTTTTCTCTCTCTCTCTCTCTCTCTATATATATATATATATATATATATGTATCTCTCTCAGTCTTTCTCCTTTCTCTTTCTCTCTCTTTATATATACATGATTCTGTTCATATATATCAATATATATCAGTGGCTTTTATCTATATACACACACACAGACACACAGTCACATACACACACACACACACACACACACATATATATATATATATCAGTCTGTTCATATATACCAATCTATCGCAGTCTCTCCATTTTTTATCTATCTATCTATCTATCTATCTATCTATCTATCTATCTATCTATCTATCTATCTATGCAAATATCAAATTCATATATACCAATCTATCCCAATTTTATCTATCAATATATCTATCTGCCTATCTCTCTCTCTCTCTCTATATATATATATATATTTATCTAGATCTAAATATATATATATATATATATATATATAACTGTCTATATCTTACTCTCTTTCACTATCTATATATAAATAATATGCATATATATATAATGCACATAAAATTTTTATAAATTAAAGTATAAATAGAAATATATATATATATATATATATACATATAAATTTAATGATAATATATCTCACATATAGAGGTGTTGTTAATAAAACTGTGCTCGATGTAATCGTAATACATGCTGTGTGCGAGGTATAATATATATATATATATATATATATGTGTGTGTGTGTGTGTGTGTGTGTGAGTGTGTGTGTGTGTGTGTATGTCTGCCCACATGTCTGATATATACACCTTATCACTGAGCTCCTATATGAATGTTCCCTTCTGTTAGTGTACTATAGCTTGGGTTACAAAGCCTATTCTGCATATCATACTCGCATAATAGGGCCTCGGAAATTCATTTGAAATCTGCTTTTATATGGCTGTTTTCCATTAGGTACGCGGAATTAGTAAGTGTCGATTATAATGCCCTCTTGATTAGTCATGTGATAGCATCATAAACTCCACAAATTCAACTTATTAAAAACCAAGTAAAATTACCACCAACCGCAGCTTACGTTAGAATCCTCTTCAAACTGTCAAGTTCAATTTCAGTAAACATTCAAAGATAAACATCTAATTAAATAGTCTTATAAATGTAATCAAATGAGAAGGCAAATGAATCGAGCAATGTTTTGGTAAAATCGATCATGACTCACGAACCATGTTATCTAATCATTTCCTTTCATTCAGAAATATCTTGTCAAATAGTATCACGGCATTTCCTTGCGACGTGATCATAAATTATACAAGAATTATAATGAAATTGTTTTCTTACAAATTAAGAAGGGTAGAGGTTTTACCATGGAATATTTTTTTCTGTAAAGTAAACACGTGTTTGATTATAATATTTAAAATTTATAATATTATCATTATTATTACAGAATTACGAAATATTTTAACGCATATTCTGATTTCAGAGTATTTTTCTATATATGTAAAACATATAAATAGTTACAATTTCGAAAATAGGAAAAAATGGAAAAACAACCTAACGACAAAAGTATATGGCTTAAACTTAAGATCGCATATATTTCAGGGAATAAATAGAATAAGATATTTTAATTAAAGCGGCACTTATATCTTCAGATATTTTAACTTCTATTTTTTTAAGGTTACGTGTTTCTTTCTATAAAAATATGCTTGTTTATATGCGCCTGTCTTTCTGTCTGCCTGCTTCTATCTTTCACTCTCATATAGATTAGTTACTTTTGGACGAAAATCCCAATGAAAGGTAAATATATAAGAAAATTAATAAAAAAGTTAATTTGTGTTGTTTTTCCTTTTACTTCAGGAATAAATTAAAAAACGAAATTTACTCATGCCGTTAAAATCGATTGTCAAATTCTCATATATAATTTATATCTAAGAATTACCTCCCGTTATATATATATATATATATATATATATATATATATATATATATATATACAGTGTTACCTGGATATAAGAGACCCGGATATAAGAGAAACCCGGATATGAGAGAGATTTTCTGGTCCCAAATTAGAGCCTGTGTTAATGCAAACAAAATAGACCAAACCCGATAAGAGAAACCCGGATATAAGATAATTCTTCTCCGGTCCCGACAACTCTTATATCCGGGTTACATATATATATATATATATATATATATATATATATATATATATATATATATATCTCGAAGGGGCTAATATATATATATATATATATATATATATATATATATATATATATATATAAGGCGAGGTATATATATATGTGTGTGTATCTTGTGTGTTTGTGTGTGTGTGTGTGTGTGTGTGTGTGACTTTTCTGGAAGGTTATGCTTTAGGGGCCTGGCCTCGACCACAATTGATCTCGTTAATCTCTTTCGGAGTATTTGTTTCCCACATGATATCAATTTTAGCTTCAGGAATATATGGCTTCTTCAATGGAGAAGGGAAAATGCTAAATAATTAGATTACAAAATGAAAAAAAGAAAATTGCTTAAATGACTCTGAGAAACCAGTATGTTCAAAAAATTGGAAGTCAAGTAACCTAGATAATATGTTTAAAAAATGGAGAAAAGCGAAAAATCCGAGTAACATCATACAATCAGAAAGACGACATAAGATATTTCCTTGCCTCCAAAACCACCTCACATTTCAATAATGAAACATGCTAAACTGAAGAAGCCAGTTGAAGCAGAACATACACAACCAATCTTTACAAAATTCATCTCTAATCTTAGACAATAATGAACCTCATGATAATGAATTTAAGAAAGCTATTTAAAAAAAAAATAAACTGTAATAAAACATCCTTTAACATTGAGACTGAACTTTTAAGAAATAGCTCAGCTTTTCACACGTATTCAATGACAAGTTTCTAAATCACATTGCGAACGCCTGGTATCAGAAAAGATGTCTTTAAAGTAGGGTTTATCGTAAATTAATATTCTAAGGAATATAATTTAGCACTCAAGATCCTCACACAGAGTGAGGCACCTTAATAGGATCCATTATTTCGAAAGTTTTGATGAACTTTATATTAACTATGCCCTTGACGTTATATGAGTTTCAACTCCTCACAACCCAGGTTGTTTCTCTCTCTCTCTCTCTCTCTCTCTATCTATCTATCTATCTATCTCTCTCTGATAAATGTGGCAATGATGGTATATGTAATTGAACAATTCTAAGAGAGTCCATACCTCTCCAACAGAAAAGTGTGTACCCGTTATAATGGAGTCACCGCAGAATGTGACCACATCTTCTCATCCATTACAAACACCCCTCCGTGTTCTTTTATCACTTAATGCATCAGGTTAAAACAAACGTTCCCGTACGATCATCGAAGTTAAGCAACTTTGAGCCTCGTCAGTACTTAGATGGGTGACCGTTTGGGAATACCAGATGCTATATCATTGGATGTGCGGTCGGTGTAATGGACAGTGACTCGGAATTTTTAATCGGAAAATCGAGTTCCAATTCTAGTTGAGTTCGTTATATTCACTGACGCATAAATACCCTTGGGAAAGGTATGAATCCACCTCTTCTCCCCTAGCTATGACTAGGATAATTAGTATTGTATCCCTAAGACCATTATTATCTTAGAAACAAAACTGCGTATAGAATATTTAGGTTTCGGCATTAAGTAACCATAGAGGTTACTATGCCGCTAAAAGAAAAAAAAATTGATGCATTGATTTATTGAAATAATTATGTCGCTCCACCGTATGCCCAGCGAGGACCCTGAATGTTTCCGGAAAGGGTCCTCGCTGGGCATACTGGGCAACCCTCAAAAAATCAATCCTTTTTTCCATTCGATATCCAATGTATTAATGATGAGAGTGGTGTTCTGATGGCTGAGTTATTCATAATTTGGATAAAGATATACTTGAATCTAGAAATAGAACTAAAGATAATCTTTTTGAAAACAAAAAAATATGATATGAAATTGGAATGAAATCACTCACGGTACCTACCTTGAATTCATTAAGAAACTTCAAGATATGGAATATTTAAATACCAACTACTTCAATTTCCCTCGGTCTATAGATCAGATACGACAAAGATAGCATAGAAGATAAGGTAATTGAATCTATATCTCTAATTCTCAAAATGTGCGTGTGTATGTATGTGCGAGTGATCGGATGTTGTTTAAGCGTTTCCATAGTTTCATCCGATTTCGATGTTTTTTTTGTTTTTTTTTTTTGTTTTTTTTTTTTTTGTTTTTTTTATGGATATTTTTTCGGTGCCAGTTTTCAGTTCAAATTGGCTGAAAAACTAAAACCTTGAAGCTGAAAAATCGAAAAAACTGATTTTTTACACTTTGCCAGAAAATCAAAGGCAAAATTTAATGTCTGTAAAAAAACAGCGTACAATCAATTTAGAGAGTTGAAATTGAACGCAAAAGTTTATTAGAATTATAAAATAAAAATATAATTATTATTATGACGGTCTCTGGAAGAGGATCTTTCCTTGCAATATTGGGAACGCAAAAACGGCTCTTATCAGGGCCACCCTACATTCAAATTGTTAGCCCCCCCTTCCCATTTGGGGATGTGCCTCAGTTGGACCCAACTGTTGTGGCTAATATTGATTTTCGGGTGGGTTGATTTTAATTTAAACTGCTCCAATTGAAAAACAAACATTACCAATAATGAAACCCTCGGTCGAAGACGGGTTATACTCATAGAATAGAAGAGGGCTTGTAAAGTTAGATACTTACAAGGCAGATTGACGGTAAGAGTAACAGAGGAAAGCAGTGTGTAACACTTGATGAGCATGATAAAATTGATGGTTGTTGAAACTTGACTAATGCATGGAATAATAATACAACACAAAATGTACTTAGAACAAAATGTATTGAAACAAGAAAGTGTACACAATATTTACATATAGTCTTTTGTATATTCCTGGTAAGACCGTTCCTGGAGAATGTGTTGACTGAGTGGCAGTCGGGCAGAGTCTCTGATTGAATCTCTTGATTCCTCCCCTTCTTCCCGGTACCAGCCATATTTATAGGGTCGGTGCTCCACTATGCAAATTAGGTGGATCCTACCACAACAATGGTAGAACAAGATATGGTACAAATAGCAAAATTTCAAAACATAAAAAGAGCTACAAAGGATAGGAAAATATGGAGGGCCATGATTGCCTAAATCCTGAAGGTACACGGCACATAAAAGAAGAAGATATTATATTACATCCCAAACGAATTTACTAATAGAAAAAAATCAATCCTTTATATTAATACGGTGTGCTAGAAAATAGCAATAAAACCAACAAAATTGCAATATGAGGTCTGATAAGAATGGTTATTGAGACATTAAGTTAAATAAGCCCCATATACACTGATGTCTTCAAGGACACATGGCGCAGCGAATAAAGACGTTGGTTGTATCCAGTAAATTTACCCAAGGAGTTGTGAGTTCTAGAGTTGAGGTAAACGGAGATTAATGAGATATCCGGATGAGGCATGGCACGTGTAACTAGAGAAGAAACTACTCTCGTGGACGAAATAAATGGTTAAGTTCAAAACTCCAATCACCTGAAAAAGGCTGGAGCGTAAAACGGCCGAAACGTCCTTAATATGACAATAAAGATGAAAAGAAGAGATGAACAGAACAGTCCGAACAGTGCAAATAATGTAATAGATGGAAATGTCATTAAAAAAGCAAATATGAATCATTCATATAAGAAAAAAATACGGTAAAAAATCATTCAAATATGTTCATACTTACAAAAATTCAAGACAATGAAGCAATAATTTCTCACCTTTTATTATTCAGATACGCGGAGACAGCTATGACAAAGAAGACAGTCGATAAACAACAAAAAGGCAATAAAAATGCTTTGAATATTTCGTAGATAATATTTCAACCATAAAATTCAGATAACACCATTTATATATATATATATATATATATATATATATATATATATATAAATCAATTTATGTGTACACGTCGTATTATCTACTCCCTGAGTTATCTTGAATATATCAGACCGTTTTTGTCTTTCGACCTTTCAGTATAGTTTGATTTTATTCGATATAGATCTCGTAGTTTGGATAAACTTTGGCGGATTATTCAATGCCGAGACACATCGATTTCTATTGTCGCGAACTCACTGTCACATCATGGGGTTTTCTCTCATGAGCAACATTTGTTTCCTGACTACGCCATTCTTTACGAGATAATATTTGCGGCCGTTGTTGCAAATACGTGTCAGAAAAAAAAAGAAAAAAAAACGAGATAAAATAATACATGTAATAAAAGTTAGACATTTTTTGTGCTTATTTGTGTAAGTCGATCATTTCTGTAAAATTACGTTTGAATATAAATTAAAAAAAATATTACAGTAGGCGAATTGTTATTGCCTAAAAACGTGGAGAATCTTACTTGCTTTCGTTCTCGCTACATATATATATATATATATATATATTGTGGTGGCACGGAGCAAGCGAAGGACCGGATGTTAACCCTCAGAGGTCTAAATAGCAAATGACCAATACTGGCCTTTGCGCACCCGGCTCCACGCAGAATTTCCGGTGGAAAATAAAAAGAAATAAAAAGAATAATAAGCAATTTCCACCAATAAAACGGCTCCCCACCAACCCAATAAGTGTTGACCGCCGACGTGATTTTAACACATATATATACACGCACGCACAAAAAAAAAAAAAAAAATTGAACTGTCAGAAAATTAGAATTTTTATTCAACACAAACCAAAAACATGGCAGATGACGCTGAAGAAACTACAATTAATCAAAACCAACCAATCCAAACTGTTGCGATAAAACCACCAAACTTCATTGAATCAAACGTAATAGCTTGGTTTTGATAATGGAGGCGCAATTTAATATTGCAAATATAAAACAGACCAGTCAAAAATTTTTAACACTTTGGCAGCTCTACCTGTGGACATAGTAGGAAATATACAGCCAACTATACTGCAATCAAAAGATTACGACGCACTAAAAGAAGCAGTGACGGGCGCTTACGAGAAAACAAAACCAGAGATGCTGGACAAATTAATGTCGTCATCGACTGTAACAGGTCGTCCCTCAGTATACCTGAATGAACTTATGTCATTAGCAAGCCGAATTGGCGTAGGGGACGATATCGTACGTCACAAATTTATTCAAGCCCTACCTCACCCATTAAACCAGTGATAGCTGCACAAGTCGATTTAGACACAGATCGTCTTGGAAGAATGGCGGATGACTTACTATTATATTTTAACAAACAAGACACCGCACATATTCGACAGATTTCGGGAAGCAAAGGGATGAACAGCAAAATAAAAAATGAAACTAAAAGGATACATGGCTGTTCCCACAGTGAAAATAAATTCCCTACCAGTGTTCGCCCTTTTAACAAGGACCAAAAACCTCTAATTTGCCGAGCGCATTTATACTTTGCGGAACGTGCAAAATTTTGTAAGCCGTGGTGCAGATGGCCAAATAAACGGAATGTTCAAATGCAACCCAACTCTCGCCCATTCACCAGTTCCTCGTGAGACTTCGGAAAACTAACTAGGCGAGAGGTGTTAGCTTCCACTTCCTCGCCGCTTCTCATTGTAGCCGCACGGTTAGGAAGCTCCATACACAGGTCCATTCCAAGTATTAAGTCGTCATGAAAAATATTTTACTATTAAAAGATCGGATGACGTACATAGTAATGTTTCAATAGATAGACTAAAACCTGCATATATTTCTGAAAATATAAAATCAAAGATTCCATTGGATCAAGACCGGATTTGGAGAACTCCCTATCTTGTTCCGAAGAAACTAATGATAACAAACCAGAAACTAGAACGAAGTCCGGTAGAACGGTTAAATGGAAGAAAGAAAACACATATTTTTATTACTGAAAAAAAAAAAAAAAAAAAAAAAAACAACAACAACAACAAAAAAAAACAACAACAACAACTCCGTTTACTGGGGCGAAAGTTATGTGGTGGCACGGAGCAAGCGAAGGACCGGATGTTAACCCTCAGAGGTCTAAATAGCAAATGACCAATACTGGCCTTTGCGCACCCGGCTCCACGCAGAATTTCCGGTGGAAAATAAAAAAGAAATAAAAAAGAATAATAAGCAATTTCCACCAATAAAACGGCTCCGCGCCATACCCAACAGTTTGCTTCAGCAGACTGACTCTGAGCCGATGGGCACAAATAAATAGAGCGATAAATTCACTTCTGTAGAGAAAGCTTTGAAGTACCGTCAGAGAATGTCGCTACGCTTTCCTCTCCCATCACCAGACGCCTCCAGCCTTCCTTCACCACCGGAGATACCGAATGACTCCTACCAACCCATTGACCTCACCTTTCATCTCCAGTGACCAGCACGCCTTAAACTTAAGTATTAACAAAGTGACTCTTATATTCCTTTAATAATCCAATTTCTCTTATATGAATGAACATTTTTATAACGGACTTTTGTGCGTGTGAATCAAGAAAAATTGTACTATTCATTGATGTTGTATTTTAATACAAATTGTTCTGATATACCCTTCTCTTTCGTATGTTATTTTGTTTATGTATGGTGACCTCAAATTGATTGCTTGTTGAACCTTTAGGCCAAACTAGGCTGTCCCGAAGGACTGCTACTACTACCTACCTTCTGATAAAAGCAACAAGTAACAACGAATACACTCCCCCCTCCAACACCATAATATATATATATATATATATATATATATATATATATATTATTATTTAAATAAAAACAGACGGTGATTAATGAGATATCTGGAAGAGGCATGGCACGTGGAACTAGAAAAAAAAACATACTCTCGTGGACGAAATAAATGGTTCAGTTCAAAACTCCAATCACCTGAAAAAAGAACGGAGCGTAAAACGACCGAAACGTCGTTAATATGGCAATAAAGATGAAAAGAAGAGTCCGAAAAATGTAAATAATGTAATAGACTATATATTGATGGAAATGTGATCTGATGATCCATAGTCCTTTTAAAAGTGCTGTGGTGAAATAATTTAACATGGAACCTTAAAGTGGTCTATTTTTATTTAAATTATTTGCTCTGAATTTACATTGAGCTCTCTGGATATTATCCTCTTTAGGTTTACCCATACGGATTACCTAGTTTTTCAGAAACTATATATATATATATATATATATATATATATATTAGGTTGGTGCAAAAATAATGTCGTTTTTTGACGTTCAACTTCAAAAGATCATAACTCCTTTCATAATAAACTTTATTAATCGAAATAAGAACCATTAGAATCGACACATTTTTGCCAACGAGAAACAAGTTTATTTATCCCATTAGCCTAGATATCCAGTGTTCTGGAAGCGATGAAGTCATTGAAGGCCGATTCGGCATCATCTCGGCTTTTGAAGCATTTTTCGCGCAGGAAGCTGTCGAGATGCTTGAAAAAGTGATAATCTGTGGCCGAGAGGTCCGGTGAATATGGCGGATGGGGCAGAGTCTCGTTGCCCAATTCGTTCAGCTTCTGCAGGGTCAGTTGAGCAACATGCGGGCGAGCGTTGTCATGCAGGAGAATTGGTCCCTTCATACTGACCAATCTCGGGCACATACGTTGGAGCTTCTGGTGCATTTCGCCAATTTGTCGGCAGTACTTCTCCGCCGTAATCGTTTCGCCCGGATTCAAGAAGCTGTGGTGGATGAGACCGGCCGCAGACCACCAAACAGTCACCATAACCTTTTTTTGGTGCAATTTCGGCTTCGAGAAGTGTTGTGGAGCTTCTCCGGCATCCAACTACTGTGCCGAACGTCGCCGGTTGTCGTAGAGGATCCACTTCTCATCACGCGTCACAATGCGCTCGAGAAATGTGTCGTTTTTGTTGCGTAGAAGGAGCGTAGAAGACACCTCAAAACGACGATTTTTTTATTATCGTTCAATTCATGCCGCACCCATTTATCCAACTTTTTTGACTTCACTATTTGCTTTAAATGGCAAACGACTGTTGAGTGGTCGACCTCGAGTTCAACAGCAACTTCTCGTGTGGTTTTGCGAGGATCGGCTTCAATTAAGGCTTTCAAATGTTCGTTATCAACCGCAGTCGGCTGGTCGCGACCGTCTTCATCTTCGAGGCTCTCGTTACCATTGCGAAATTTCTTGAACCACCGTTGTGCCACAAGTTCGTTAGTGGTTCCTGGGCCAAACGCATCATTGATATCACGAGCTGTCTCGGCAGCTTTTCGGCCTAGTTTGAACTGGAACAAGAAAATCGTGCGCATTTGAATTTTGTCCATGCTGTCGAAAATGCTGCAAAAAATGAATGACACGATTCGATAGAGCGAAAAACGCGCTTCAAAATGATATATAAAATGGCTATATATGCCAATGAATTAATTCAGAAATCATATATAAAAGTAACATAAGTGAGAAAACGACATTATTTTTGCACCAACTTAATATATATATATATATATGTGTGTGTGTGTGTGTGTGTGTGTGTGTGTAAATGACAGGGTATAGAATCGTCTTGATTAGGATATCCTTCCGTGTGCATATCTATGAAAATCTTATGTTACATTAGTTCTAAAATGAAAATATTTCCAGACGTTACTGTAACGATTTTTTCTTTGCATTCTGCAAGAATAGTCGACATTTATGTTTACGTTAATGTTAGAAAAATCAAGTTGAATTTAAACTGATTGATTAGATGAATAGTGTATATTATTATTTTTTTTTTTGCTTAATTCTACCAGAAATAAATTTGCAAAATTAAATAGACCGTTAGTCATGAAAAGCGACGCTTCAAAAACATGACGAAAAAGACAGAATGTTTTATTATTTATGCGAAATATCAGGCGTAGTTAAACAAAAAAAAAACATTTCTCAAATTTTCTTCACGAAGTGATATAAGATTTAAATCGTGGAATTCATCATTAAGAGATGCTTACATTCAAATAACGATTACTTAGGTATATGTTATATTACAATATTTATATCTGAAATGTTCACACGCCAAAGATTGACGGTCGATCATGATCACAATTTTTCTACCTAAAGAAAAAATTGCTACAAAATTTAATTCCCACTATATGTCAGTGAATGATGGGTAATTTCCTCACAGATGAAGAAATGACGTGAGACAAAAGATATGTGTTTCTTCGGAAGGATACTGAAAATATCATAGATGAAATATGTGAGGAACTATGATGTTTTAATGGAATAATAATATGAAATAAAAGTCATGAAAAAATGCAACTCGTATTTTATTAAGAAATGCAACTTATATAAAATCTGAAACGAGTTCATTGCTGAAGATACCGAAAAAATGTTCGTTTAACTATATTACTCTTGGAAGTACCTGTCAGCTACCAGCTTTTGTCTTTACATTAGTCAGACTAAGCCAGAAATCCAGGAGTACCGCCGTATTTCGTCTGGGCTTACTCAATCCTCACTTTCTAGTGCGCTGAGTGTTTAAAGTCGTTTATTCAGGAGTTAGTGGGGGGGTATTCTTAGCTAATGTAGCGATATCACTTTTCAGCTAATATCTTGTTAAGGAGAATATGTATGTTACACGTTACAGAAATCATTTTAACAATTATCGTCATGACAAAGAAGGTCAGCTGAGTAGACCGAAATTAAATGACTTTTTTAGACGAAAGCCAACAGGACAAATTATGCTTGCATTCTATAAGAAGTGGCCCATAGCGGCCGAAGACAGAGGGCCGTTCGCCTTCGACGCGAAAGGGAAGGCACAAGCCGGTTAGACCATCCACCACAATCTCACCTCACTCTTTCATGCTCGGCTGAAGCCGGCCCTTTTATAATGGTTGTAACGGAATACAATTTGGCGACAGCTAAAATTTTGTCTCAGTTTTATTTCCATGGTAAATATCCGGCAAAATAATTATTCTCCTAAAAAAACGACAAACATTCGACTAAAAGAAGCTTCACCCTCCGAAAGAGCTTGGTATCTGGTCTAATATGCAACGCTACATACTACGGCCTCTTTTCTGTAGACCCAACATTACAAGAATATCGCTATACCCAAGACAAATGCGCAGGTGAGCTTTAGTTCCAGTGATTCAAACCTTAACAGCTAGGAGACTCTATGCGCCTCCCATGAAATTCAGTCACTGTTATATTCTCCTTATTCAAACCTAAGAAACTCAATTCAGAGTTCTTGTTATTCCGAACTTCTACTTTGGGAAACGGAATCTAGTGTGGTTTCACCTTTGGACACTTTAGCAACAACAACGTTTAAGGAATTGAAAACAAAAAGTTATGCTTAATATCTGAAAGACATAGTTGAGGTTTCTAGGACACATTATGAAGAAATAGGGCATTATTCTCATTATTCGGACTATTGTTCTCATCTTTGTCGCCATATTTATTACAACGTTTCAGCCGTTGTAGGTTCCGGCCTTCTTCAGGTGGTTGGAATGTCGAACTGAACCCTTTATTTCGCTCAATGGGGTAGACTGCTCTAGTTCCACGTGCCATGTCTTTAATGGATATCAGTTATCAGTTATCTCCTGTTAATTTCCCTCTGAAAATTCTCCACTGCCTTAACCGGGTATTGAACTCACACTCTTTGGGTCCTGTCACTGGATCTAACCAACGCCTTTATCCACTGTGCCATGTGTCCTTGAGATAACCGATAACTGACATCCATTAAAACATGGCACGTGGAACTAGAACAGTCTAACCCAGAGAGGGAAATATAGGGTTCAGTTCGACATTACAACCACCTGAAGAAGGCCGGAGCGTACAACGGCCGAAACGTTGTAATAAATATGGCGACAAAGATGAGGACAATATTACGAATAATGTAAATAATGTACATAATTCCTCATCTCAGAATTATAGACAGATACTGAGGAAAGAGGGCTTGACAAATTTTATAGCCAGAGGCCAGGTTGAAGACAAGAGCGACAGAGGAAAACAACGTATACAAAACTTATTGAGTCTGAGTAAATGGATATCTAATGACGGTTTAGGAATAAAGCATAAAGACAAAATACATTAAGAGCTACAAGTGACAGAAAGTTGTGGAGAGCCATGATCCTGAGAAGACAAGAAGAATACTGATCTTTTCATGTCACAGTCCTAACATTATTTGTTACTATCATCCCTGCAATTGTATTCCTAACCATCTACATATCGATTGATACAGAAAACATCATAGTTAAAATTTGCAAAGTCATCTCTAGGATGACTGGTTCTCGAACCTTGTATTTGAATGCATTGTAGTATTAAAATGTTTAAAGACAGAAAATGTTCTCTCTCTGTGTCTCTCTATGACTCTCTCTCTCTCTCCCTCTCTATCTCCCTCTCTCTCTCTCTCTCTCTCTCTCTCTATATATATATATATATATATATATATATATATATGTATATTAAACTCACTTGTTTTTGGATACATGTTTTTTGATGTAAGAGAGATGCCAGCAAATTTTACGAAATATACCTGGAAATTAAACATAGCAACTTATTGTAAAATTTGAAGTGGGACTATATTGCTTATAATATTTTATTTTTTTATTGCATTCATTGAAGTTCTAAATTCTTGTAAGTGTAAATGGATTATTTGGAACTTTCAAGATTCTTACGTCCTTGTTCGATTAAATTTTGGTATAATCATAATAGAAATGCGTTGAATATTTCTAAAAGATGAAGATGTCTATGAGTTTCAAAAAAGCACGAATGTTATAGATCTTATGGAATAGGAAGATGAATTATATTAATACGGCAAAATTTACTCTGGGGGAAATTTAGCTTGTTCCATTGACATAAAATCGTTTTGCAGATAGAAGATGACGCCTTCAGGAAAGTCAATGTAATTACTAAATTCATTTTTGTTGCATGACGAATGACATGAAGAGATACTTCTCCAAATTTAATTGATTTCTCATTATTTTAATTTGGCATTTATTGGATTGTTTCCAACTACTTCTGTAAAAGCAAGCGAAAACAATTATATAAAACCTGGAGGTTCTGCATTTTAATAAGAATTTAATAATTTTTCTCTGGTAATCCTGAAGCATAACGACAATATGAACGGAGAATGATTTCAGACAAAGATTTAAAATAATATAATGTCAAAGATTTATTTGTACACAATAAATATGCTGTATTAGTAAATGTTTGTGGTTAAATTTACGATATCTATCTATCTATCTATCTATCTATCTATCTATATATATATATATATATATATATATATATATATATATATATATATATAAAACACAGACACATATATATATATATATATATATTAATACAGACACAAATATATATAAACACAGACATATATATATATATATATATATTTATACATAACTATATATATATATATATATATATATACATATATATATATATATATGTGTGTGTGTGTGTGTATATAAAACATATATATATATATATTCAAGCTAATTTCAGTTTTATATATATAAATATATATAACTAGAAGCATGGCTCGGCGTTGCCCGTGCTTGATTCAAAAATCGTACAACTCATACAGCAATCGCTATCACTTGACTTAAAATATTTTTGCCTTCCTTGCCTTTAAAGGAGTGCCCTTTTTTCCGTGCTGATGTTGCTACATGCCATACTTCTTGCCTATCTCACACTGAGAATTTTTTCTAACCTCTATACTAAACATTAAATCTGTTACGAAAAAAAAAATAAGCAAAATGAACAAAAAAAACGATCAGCTTTAAAAAAGGACTCGTAACTAGAAAAACCGAATGAAAAAGAATGTTAACACCCAACCCAGTTTCCTGAAATATTGAGACTGGTTATACTACTATGTCTCTATTCAAAACTACAAATCCAGCATTGAATATTTGATCTGACAGGGACCTCAATTTTCATGCATGGAAAGGAAAAATGGAATGGAGTTTGCGTATCACTGGCTGAGGACTTCAGTGTAGACCACATTTTTAGCTTTTTGCGAGGGTGAATAAAGGAACACATCCTTGCGCCTGCCGACTCGAGAGAAGGCAACGTAAAGTTGGCCGTGTGAGAAGCACTGCTCCTCGAAGTGTACACCAGTGACAGACAGCGTTTGTCTTTGGGCCTTATTAATTGTCATAACAAAACAGGGTGCGACTGGGAATTGAGATCTTCTGAAAGTGAAGGGTACGTCGGCATCTGATGGATACAAATGCATCCTTGGGATAAGCACTTGCTGCCATTTACCGCAGCCAGTTATAATTTTGGCCTCAATAATGTTTAGTTGTAGGGCTTGAATAACCATCCTGGTCCCATTACAGAGTTTCGGTGGACGCAGGTTTCTAAGCAAAATTACCGGGATCCCCACTTTAAGTTCCAGAATGTGAGGAGGGAGACCAGCGGGGTGGAGGCTGTTTAAGAACTCCACTGGAAAGTTCGCCATTTCAGCGGGGTCTGGAGTTCTGTCAGTGGACTTGTAAACGTGCAACACCCCTGGCACAGTTTCCAGAAGGTGTCTATTAAGGGTTGTAACAGTGGTGTTTTGTGGGGCAAGAATGTCCAGCCCAGAAAACCACTCAATATTGCTGTAGTTGGTTTGAAGATCAGGAAAAACTGATTCCATGAGTGTTGCTGGCGTTGTGACCACTGTAGACAACCCTTGGACGTTTACAAATCCATTAATGTCCGCTGGAATAATACCTTCGCCAAGGGCTAATAATGAATTCGAAAATTCGGCGGACCCAACATCGCCAGTTAGGTGTGCACGCATGTTGGTGGTAAGGTGCAATGGCCTAACAGTGGGCCAAAGTTGTGACGATTTCAAACACGCTCGAATAGCGTCGACCCTTGTCCCCTTAGGTACAACGGGGAGGGTCTGGCGAAAGTCACCGGATACAGGGACAGTTATACTTCCCATAAGGTCATTGGAGTTTCAAATATCCTTCAGAGAGTGGTTTACAGCCTCGAGTGCAGCTTTGGGACTGACAGTGCACTTATCCCAGACGATGAGCTTACATCGCCTGAGTACCTCCGCTAGACCTGATTGCTTGGCTATACTGCATACAGCTGTTTCTGTCTTAATCAGGTCAAGCGGAAGTTTAAACGTTGAGTGCACTGTTCGGCCACCCGGTAGTAATATGGCAGCAATGCCTGAAGACGCTACTGCTTGCGCCACTTCCCCATGGCACCGAATTTCTGCAAGAAGCAGTTTTGATACGAACGTTTTTTCCGTTCCCCCAGGCGCGTCCAGGAAGAAAATTGATCCTGTATCCTGCCTGGTGGATGCAAGAACCGCATCGTAAGCGGCCCTTTGGTCTATGAGAAGTTTTGGCTCATTTGTTGTTACATAGGCGTTGAGTTCCTCAACATAGTAGGATGTCTCCCGCACAATCTCGACTGAGAGACTGGAGGAAGCTACACGATCTGGCGTTGGAAGCCCAATAGCAGTGAGAGATCCCCCCCTATTTCAACAAACAGGTTCTCAATGATTATAAGCGCCCTGTTGTAAATTCCATCGTTGACTGTAATAGCCATTGTTGGACACAGCAGTTGCGCTTCTCTGAGTATGTCTTCGGAAAAAAAGTCCTTGTATTTGTCCCAAAGTGATTTGGGAACACTGGATTCGCACATTTGTAAGATCGTGGTGAAAAGGTGGCGCAAAGCAGAGGGCATTTTTAAAAGAGATCCCTCAGCCATTGTGGCATCCCACTGGCTGTCGTTTCCAAAAGGGCGAGACGGAGGCAGGCCTCACGAAAAGTGTCACGTAAAACTCCATTAAACGTCCGTAAGTTATTGTAGCTCATTGGACCACTAACTTCGTGCAAAAGGAATCGCAGGAACATTCCTGTCGCGATGGGGGAACCGTGAATACCCTTCCGAGTGTGGCGTCTTTTTTGACGCCTGGATAGCCCTCGACGTTAGCCCCGCGCTTCCGCCGAGCCCAGGTGTTTTTTTTTTTGTCCATACATAGTATGAAGGCACGTCTGGGTACAGTAGAGTCCTAGCAAACTCGTCCTGTCGACCAAGTTTGAAGAACGCTGTAAGCGTTGTGTCTGGTACGCGCAGCCACATCCATTGCTGCATCCGCAGAAAAATAACGAAGTTCGTCGTTTTCTAGGTGCACAGCCAGCTGGACGATTCCTTGGAAGCGTTCGTGGATGGGGAAGCTGTATATGTGCCAAGGCCCCCTGTGCTGCTAATGACGCGCCCTGCAAGGAAGTCCTGGATTTCGTCTACGGAACTTTCCTGCCTAATACCAAATATTGCAGCATCAGTCCCTTTGTTGATGTACTTGCATACATACTTGATGGAGCGAACTGAATGGCAATATTCGACATTGATGCGCGCATTGAACGCTTTTTTTAGTAAGGGACAGTATGGCACTACTCATCTGTTATCCACTTGGTGGCCCTTTACCACGGCTGTAAATCCTCCCTCAGCGGGACTCCTTCGCCGATACAGTGGATAACCATCGCTCCCTGTAATGGTTTCGCTCACGAAATCTCGTGGGTACTGCCGGGTGCATTTGCCGTCGCTGTTGTGACAACTGGTGTAATTGTAATGCGATCCGCAGGGACTGTGAATCATGTTGGTTGTCACTATTTCGTACAATTCAGGGTCAGCCGACGGATCAGGAATTTCAGTAGAAATAAGATGATCGATTTCTGTGGCCTCAATCTTGGAGCACAGTCAAATTAGTATATGTGCGTGAGGCAGGCCGCGTTTCTGTCACTCATTAGTGAGCATGCGACAGCAAACAGCCCCCAAAACCTGTCCCTTTGTCATCACATCCATTACCTTTCCCAACTTCAGATGGTAAACGCGCGCAATGGGGTCGGGACGGTCGTAGGCCGATTGCCCTGGCATAAGTTCTTTAGCAATTGCGTACCATTTTGGGTTACACGTGAAAGTTATGAATAGGTCTGGTCGGCCGTACTTACGAACGTATGTCATCGCGTCTTGCGTCCTCGCGTGCATGTATTGTGGACTGCCTGTGAACATTGCAGGTAATATGCACATCTTGCATTGGGTGGATCAGCGTCATTTCGTAAAGCATCATGGAAGTGAATGTAAGAGTCGCAGCAGAACTTGGTCTGATTCAATCTAATGTAACAAAGTCTTTCGGATTCCATCTTAGCAGCCATGTCTACTATGAATTGATAGAAAAGTTGCCGGCTTCGATGAAGATGATTGAATGCACCCTCATGTACCATCAATAGGTAGGCGTAGAAAGCCCTGCAAGACACTGTTTTTAAGGTGGACCCATTTTGCAGAATGCCAAAGTGGTACCCATCTTCTCCGTCAGGGAAGAGAAGTGGGTATTGCATTGCATCGTAGGACCGGTGCGTTTCACTGATTCTTCGGAGCCCACTGCCGCGCGATTCGATAACAATGTCACGTCTGTTGTGCTGATCACCGCTGACAATGACGGAAAATTCGTTACTTGCGGGAGAATTGTAACGACGTTCGTGCTCTCCCTGAGGCCGTTTGTCAGCATCAATTACAATAATGAAATCAGAAGAAGTTTTATTTTCGAGAGCATACTTAAAACTGCGGACATAGCTGTTTGTCTCGTGGAGCATTTGTTGGAGAATCATTATGATATCCCTGCGAGGATGATTGTGCTGGCTTGAATCGTTCTCGGGAATAATGCCTATGCGGGCATCTGCCTGTTGATTGTTGTCAGCAATGAAGTATATTTGTAGAAAGGCCAAATCAGTGGCAGTTTCCGGCAAAAGAGACCCAATCCGGTGGAAAACTTGACCTTGAACCTTGAAGGTGGGATTCCAACCGACTTCGCGGAAGGCATTAACGCCGAAAGAGGTCATCTGGAAGGCACAATTGTATTGTCTCATTTTTGCGAGGAAATGTTTGGAGTCAGGACTGGAACACTCCAACAGAGCTTTCAACGGAGCAGGTAGCTTTTGAAAAGGTGGCAACTGTACCTTACTGTTTGAATAACACAAACCTGCAGATTCTCCAGGCCATTTTTTGGCATTGCAATGCTCACAGACAACTGACATGGATCCTATTTAGAGGTCTTTGCGACCGGAAAGCCTCAAAACTGTCTTATAGTTGAACGCCAGCTTAAACCAAAACTGCTGTGGTGGGCTACAGATCCCTCGCAGTGCATGGCGGCGCTGGTTAACAGTCTGCAACATTTCAAGCCTTTCAGTAGGTCCTTCTACAGCTCTAGCAGCGGAAGATGAAATTGCATCGCGTTGCCGCCTTGTGCGCTTTTGCGCGGAACTTCCGACGCCCTTGCAGCAGAAGCTGCATCGGCGTCGGCTGTATGGCGTGCAATTTTCTCAGTCATGGATTCCTGGGACCGTCGAATGGACGTAGCCGCAGCTTTCGCTGCGTTACGTGAGGTTTTCTCAGCCGTGGTCTCCTGGGACCGTCGAATGGAAGTTACAGCGGCGTCGGCTGCATTGCCAGTCGCTTTTCGATGTGGGCTCTGTCGAGACCGCAAAAGCGCTTGTAATGAAGCCGCTTTTTTGTTGTCTCACAAGCGTTTAGGTAGTTTCCTCTTACTTTTCAACGAATATGTGTAAACTGATTTGCAGTACAAACGGTAGTTACGCTCACCAAGCGTTTCATGTGACAAAACATACTGCCTCCGTTGAGATTGACTGGAAAGCCTCAAACAGGGCCTCTATCTCGGTTTCCTCCTCCCGCTTTCTCTTTGCCGCAGAGGTTTTTTTAGAACGCCTGCTAAGGTTGCCTCGACATAGGATTTTGGCACGCTTAACAAAGCTGCCGGGTCGGTCATAGCCACGGCACTCAGAAGAGTGCAAAGTAGAGGTTGAAGTAGACGCCAGCCACTTCTCCCCCAAGGAGGCGCACTCAATGGAATCCTGCTCCCGTTTCCCCTTAGCAGGTGAGGCTTTTTTAGAACGCCTGCTAAGGTTGCCTCGCCTGGGTGTTTTTGCAGCATTTGCAGAGCTGCCGGGTTAATCATCTCCACGGCACGCAGAAGAGTGCAAAGCAGAAGTTGAAGTAGACGCTATATGATCATCTGTAACCGGAGTTATTATGTGCTCATCCACAGTCGCCTGTTCTGCATGTGTAACGATAACGGTATTAGGGGTCTTCAGTTGCTGACGTGCGGATGTTCGTCGTGTAGGAGCCATTTGAATGGTTGTAGAAATGCTGTATAAGAAAGCAAATAGAAGTTGATGCCGAAGCTGAAGCGGTGCAACCTCGTTGTATACGAAAACTAAAAATGCAGTGGAGCGTTATGGAAAAAGCTTCCTAGCTATGGGCCGTTCTTTCTGGCAGCACGAAAACGTCGCTGTAGGAAGAGGTTACGTTGAAACGTTGAAGGTTAAAAAGTAATGAAACACTGAGGTGTACTGGGCCGCGTAGTAAAGGCAGAAGAGAAGTAACTTGCGACAGCAGTTAACTGTCTAATAGCAAAACTGAACTAAGAATAGGTAGAAATAGGTATGGAACGCTAAGATGGACTGGGCTGCGCAGTAGAGGCAGCACGCGGAGATAAAATGGGTAATGCAAACGTATAAGCAAATAGGCAGCGAAGTACTGAGGTGTAGTGGGCCGCGTAGTAAAGGCAGTACACTTCAACTTACAGTGAAAACTGTAATGTGGAGGTAAAATAGGTTGGGCAAACAATTGAGTAAATAAGTGATGTGGAGTTATTTCACAGTGGAGGCTTGTATTTGTACTAAGTCGGTCCTAAAATAGGTTCGACGTACAAAACGTTAGGAACTTGATATATAATAGGTATAACGCAGAGTAATCTAGTGGTCGCTGATACTTTAGTATTCAAATGTCGTCCAGCATCGACTGACTCACCGACCGACTCACCGACTGCCTCTTTACTCTTACTACTCCTTTATCGGCAATGTTCAATAACGTGTAATATTTTATAGGAATTCTTGAATACACGACTTATGACTATAGTCGTTTCTATTAAAGATTGGTTGCTTTTTTTTGGTAATTTATTTAGCTTCAGTAAAAACACTTGTAATGAGCATCTTATAATACATTTAACATTCTTCTTTTCACATCCTTAGCCAAACAACTGACGATAACGCATGTGAGTCGAAAGCTTGGATCCAATATGAAGTTTGACTATGCCTATGCTAAGCCTTATTCACACGGTAATGATAGGATCAGTAAATTTAATAAACATATAATATACATTCATTTTAATAATTTCTGCCAACATACATTATACACACACACATACACACACATACATTCATGCACACACATACACACATACATTCATACACACACACACACACATATATATATATATATATATATATATATATATATAGTTTATGAATTTAAACGCCTAGTATTACACAGTGTTTCTTAGCGTAAATGAATTAGTTACATCGGTCATAACACCACCTCATTTTGCAGACGATTCATGTGTCACCTATATGAACCAAATGCCATAAAAGGGATTTAGCTTCCCATAATGTGCAACAATGCAAAGTGAAAATTCTAGTTGATAACACAATCATCCTTCACAAGTCTCGTCAGGGAAGGCATCTCGCTGTCAGAGAGGACCTTTACAAAAATCATCTAGCATCCAGTATAATTGTCATCTTATTCTGCAGAGGAAATTTTGTGTTGAAGCGTTTTTTTTGGGGGGGGGTCTGTATTTGTTTTAATAGATATTTTCCACTCCGATCCCACAGACACATTCATTTCGCGAGGCTCGGAAGAGACGCTACTATTAATTAATTACTTATATATAAGTTATTTATTACTCCTACGAAACGGAAAAATGTCAGAATATTAGACAAACTAAATAAAAATGCATCAGATTTGCCTTGTGTGAGCTATATTTAATGAAACATTAAAAAAAAACAACAAAGGGCCGACACGAGAATCTAGATCAACATCGTCAACCCAAATCGGCTACATTCCCGGGATTTTTCTGTGTGCCATCAACACGGATTGGACGTCGCCAGTCAAAAATTCATGTTGGAACATTGTCAATCCCATCTGTTACTTTCAAAGAAGTGTATGAATATCCTTTGAACAAACTGTACCCCGATAATAGTCAATCGACGTCGATTCCAACCTTATGTAAGTTTCTGCATGTTTTTCCATATCTTATAATCTGCTATCTCCGTATTCATATGTATTTCGCCGCCGCATTAGTATTTGTTTAATTGGTAACTTATCTCCCCATCCCTTGTATTATTTAGTTTTCTTTTTCTTTTTCTTACATTCACACTCCGTGTATTCTATCAATAAAATCTTTGTATTATTATATATTCTCGTGTTGTCTTCTGTTGTTCTGTGTCTGCGAATTGTTCATTTTCTCTCTGCGTTTACCGACGTCCGAAATTGAAGAATTCCCCTCCCAACGTTCTTTTCTTTATTTTATATATCGAAACTTGGGATCTCTTACTTATTTTTTTTTTATTTTTCTCGTTGTGTCCTGACTATCGTAGTCCCAACGAAACCCCGGGCGTAACAATAGATAGATAGATAGATAGATAGATAGATAGATAGATAGATAGATAGATATAGCTATGAATAACCGAGCACTCTTGAGATAGAGAAGACATTTTTTTCAAAGTTTATCTTTCCTGATAGTTCATCTTTATGAGCACGGATAATAGATGTAACTGAATGCAGTGTTGTTATACTTGTTGAAGAAAATAAAGGATATCTCTTTAGAGATTTCGTGACACATTATGGCTCATTATTGTGTATCTGTTCTCCGAAAGAATGTGTTTTGTATTACACAATCTCTGGCAAGATCAATCAAAATATTAAAAGTCTAATGTTAGTCTGTGATACGTCGAATCGTCTATGCAATGAGAATAGATTTCATACATTTTCTATAAAATTTAATCTATATATATAGTGATTTCCCGGGCGTAGCTAAGATGTGGCACAAGGCCAAACGTATGGGGCACCCAGTGAGAATCGAACTCACTACTCAGTCTTAATTGTTCTAGCGAGACAAGTTTGTTAACCATCACGCCACCTCGGGGGTGCCTAAATTTGCTCTATATATAGGGCGTATAAGAAATACTTTTACAAACTTTGGGAACGGATTCCTCGAACCGAAACAGGGACAAAATCCATATAAGTATATATCGGCAAATCCTTCGCTTTTGGGTTAATTAAGTAATTTTACGGCAAATGTCGATGTGTGAGCATTAAGACGAGGTTACATTTGTCATTCGTTTACATTTGATGCTAGTCTGTATTCAAGGTTTAACGTGTGTTGTAGTTAGTTGAATGAAAATAGCTTTGGTGGGACCAAACCACTCCCAGATTTTGTAAAAGTATTTTTGATACACCGTGTATATAGGGAAGAACAGTTCACTATGCGAAATAAAGCGTTTATGTATACAATATGGTCAAGGGATACAACACACCATTCCCTCGTGTATTCTCACAGAGTCATCAGGTAGCTGATACTGTCCATTTTTTTTTTACTTCGATATGTCATGTCAGTCTTACATTGTCTAAGACGGTCTTCCACGTTTTGTGTCCAAGAAAGTTCCCCCACTTTGTCTTTCTGATTATGTGTATAAATGTTTTCTTTCTTGTTTGTTTTTTTTTGTTCTGATTGTGCTTCAGAAATTTTCGTTGTTTAGGTGCTCAGTCACTTGTATTCTTAGCATCTTTTTTGCTATTTTTTTTTCTTCCAGTTTTCTCTTCACTGAGAAGGTTGTTTAGCATTCACTCCCATATAGGAAGTATCATATTATTTTGGCACTCTTATCTTTGTTTCCAACAGCATTTTCCCGTTTTTAATGCTTTGGTTAGTACCGGGAAAATAAATTTTCCTATTCCAATGCACGTTTGGATTCCAATGCCACATTAAAACAATTCACAATTTAATATCAGTACTTACTCGTTACGGGATATCAGACCTCCTATATTTCAGTGAATACTACGTAATCACCACGAAGATGAAGAAGATACTTGAAACAACATAAATGTGGTTCTGCGGAAGGATATTGAAAATACCATGGGCCGAACATCTGAACAACGACGAAGTTTTAGAGTAAATGGAAACAAAATGGAAACTTATACATAACGTCAGTAAAAAGGGCACCTCGAAGTGGTGTAATCGTTAGCAAGCTTGTCTCGGTAGAAAAATCATAAATGAGAAGAGTTTTTAATCCTCACTGGGTGCCTCACACTTTCGGCCTTGAGCCACACCTAAGCTACGCTTAGAAAACACTATAGCATCAGGAAGAGACAGTTGAAATGACTAGGACATATAATGAGGAAAGAGCGCTTTGAAAATTTGATGCGTACAAATCAGATTGAAAGTAAGAGGAACAGAGGAAAACAAGCGAGCTTGAGTAAATGGATGGCGGAACAAGGTTAAGGAGAAATAAAAAAAGGACAAATACTATTAAGAGCTAAGATCGATAGAAAATTGTGGAAAGCAATGATCGCCTACGTCATCAATGGACGCGACACATAGGGAGAGACTAACTTGTTGCTGACAACTCTAGATCTTAGTTCTCACCATGGGCATATTCTTTTGCTGACAAAGATATAAATTGTTTTCGTACAGTTGCTGGCTAGTCCGTTTTACACGCTTTGCTTTCTTGCAATCTTATGTGATTTTGTAGTTTTCTGTGGGTGTCAACCATCGGTATAATGTTATCTGTGTATTTTATATCGTTATCGTTGCAACCTCAGAAGACTAGCCGGAACTACCATTAATGCATTTATCAAAATAGCCATAGAATGATAGTGATGGTAAATTTCTCTCTGCTACAGAATAACAGATTGTACACGTTCGACGTGTGTCATATCAAAGCCAAGGAGTCAAAGATTCAACTTGGCAACACGATTCTTTTCAAGAAACATTGAACCAGATAACCTGAAAGGCGGGGGAAAAATGGTATAGGCATGGTGACTTGTTGGTATTTATCAATGAACAGCCGGCGGCAGTTGGTGATTGGACTTTCTAAGACGTTTGACCCAAACAAACAAGATTGGCGGACAAACATGAGGGAAAATAGGTTACAATCAGCGAGAAAGAATGAAAAATGCGTGACGATAAAAAGTAAAAAAAAATGTAAACAAAAAAGAAGGGAGCGACATTGCCTGAAAGAATGGCGGGCCTTTAATTAAGTAACTTTGTTGTGTTCCATCTTCCGAACAAGAAATTCTGATTTTTGTTCAGGAAGATCTAAATTAGGTACACTCATTACCTAAATCAGAGAGAATCAGGAGGAATCATATATATATATATATATATATATATATATATATATATATATATATATATATATATATATATATATATATATATATATATATATATATATATATATATATATATATATATATATATATATATATATGGGGAGAAAGTAGATAGAAAGAGTTAGGAAAAGTGTGATAAAGATAATGCCTATCTATCGATCGAGATCGATCGATCTCTAACTAAAAATATGTATATATGAATATTTCTCAGTCTATTCTTTTTTGTTGGCAAATACGTGTCTGCATATATTTTATACAAAAAACTACTATATACATGAATATTTGTTATATATATATATATATATATATATATATATATATATATATATATATATATATATATATATACAAGGTGTCCCAAAATGATGTATACACTCTTTAAAAATTATAGTTAATAATACATTTTTCATATGGATGAAAATATGCAAAACAGATCGATTAGAAGAAGAGGTACAGTTGAATAGCCACCTAGGTCACCAGATTTGACACCCTTGATTTCTTTTTCTGGGGTTACTAAAAGACAAAGTTTACGGGAGGAAACAAGAAACAATTGGTGAAATGAGAGTTGGAATTGTAAAAGAATGTGCTCCAATAACAGAAGAAATGATACTAGAGGTTTGTATGTCTTCATAATATGAAGAGGGTATTGAACAGAATGGCAACCAGTTTGAGCACTTGATGTGAACTCATCATTATATGAACATTCTGCCATTGTCCCAAGTTGCTTTTATATTATTAAAATTGATTTTTCTGTTTTTTGTATAGTTTACTCTCACATTCATTAAATGTGTATTCTTTCTATTGTATTAATCTTATTTACAAGTCAAAATAGATAAATTGAATAAGTTATAACGATTCATAAAGTGCATGCATTATTTTGGGTGTTGCTATATATATATATATATATATATATATATATATATATATATATATATATATAATATTAGTGAGAAATAGACACATACATATGCAAATATATATAAATATATATACATACATGCATACAGATACATATATATTTTTTGAATAAAAAAAATTCCGAGAGGATAGAATACAGGTAGAAATCAATGTCAAGGACAGAGTAAGGATATAATAAAAAGGCTTAAACCCTAATATTCCATGGTCATAATATATATATATATATATATATATATATATATATATATATATATATATATATATATATATATATATTTGATTTTATTAATTCCATACAGACAGAGATATCTTTAAAATGTTATATATTATGAAATATAAATTTATTTATACAGTATAAAATTTTAGATAGAAAAATATAGATATTCGTATATAATTTACAATATTTATGTCTTTTTAAGATCTACACAGGATTGAGCCGTTTTATTGAACCGTATCACAGATGAAGAAAGTAGTTGAGGTAACAAATATATGACCCTACAGACGGATGATGCGAATACCATAGATTAAGTGGTGATCAATGACGTAGATTTACAGAAAAAAGAAACAAAACGTATAATTATAATTAACATAAAATAAAGGGAAATTTGAAATTTATACGGTACATAATGTGGAAAGTGTGCTTAGAAATATTTATAATTACATGACATATTGAAGACAAGCGGAACGGTGAGAAGTAGTTCATAACCCATCTAAGAAGTGTGTATAAATGGTTAGCAGAATAGTGATGAGGAAAGATAGCGAAAAGACGAGCAAAAATGAAAAGGAATTATGCAGAACCATGCTCGCCTATCTTCTAAAGGGAAAACGCACATAGAAAAAAAAGAGCCTTGAATATCTATATATATATATATATATATATATATATATATATATATATATATATATATATATATATATACATATAAGCATAAAATGATTTTTCCCTGCAACTATAGTTTCGCTGGGTGGTGTTCCCAGTTAGTCAGGCACTTTATTACTCTACAGATACATATACATATATATATATATATATATATATATATATATATATATATATATGTGTGTGTGTGTGTGTGTGTGTGTGTGTGTGTATGTGAGAGAGAGAGAGAGAGAGAGCTTGTGCTTGTGTGTATTATTTTAGGACATTACATAGAAAAACATGTCAAAATTGCCTCATCAGTTGCAGTCGTGCTTCGATGCGTGTCAATCCATATCATCCAGGGATTGTAAGTTACTGCCGAGTGGCGATTTATTTAGAAATATTATTTAAAACTTTTCAACTTTCTGACGTGTGTATAGATATTATGATGGACTATACATACATACATGCATACATATATATATATATATATATATATATATATATATATATATATATATATATATATATATATTGGAATAATGTTTTGATACCACAAAACAAATATAACGATTTAAAGAAAATGAATTTCTTTTGTATGATCATTTTTTTTTTTTTTTTTTTTTGCAGGACCTAGGCACCTTTCGGCCAACGCTTCATCAGGGTCTTTCGTTGGCAAATGATTTTAAAACAAACAATGAAAATGAGAAGAACGCCAAAATGGTATGGTTGGAACACGTCTAAAATCTTACGAATATATATATACGTAAAATTAAAATAAATTTACGGTTAAAATAAATGCGTAAATAATGAATTAATAATAATGAACCAACCTGAGCAGTAAGATAGAAAAATAAGTTGCTCATATATCAAAAATAAATTTCGCGATCGTGAAAATTCTCCTTTTGTTTAGAAAGCGATGGTTTAAATTTTGAGGCAGATAGCTTTCAAAATAGACAGATGATATTTGGACCTGCCACGCATATAATTGAAAACGTTTTTGAGCAAATAATTTTATCTGTCTATTTTGGCTATCTGCCTCAAATTACCATCGCTTTCTAAACAAAAACGTTTTTCACGATCCTTTGATATATGAGCAACTTATTTTCTATCTATAATTCAGGTTGGTTCATTATTATTAATCCATTATTTACGCATTTATTTTAATCGTAAATTTATTTTAATTTTTTACGTATATATATCAAGATTTTAGATTTTCCAACCATACCATTTTGGCGTTCTTCTCATTTTCATTGTTTGTTTAAAATCATTTGCCAACGAAAGACCCTGATGAAGCGTCCGAAAGGTACCTTCCTGCAAAAAAAAAAAAATGGTCATTTTTCATTTTTTTAAATCGATATATATATATATATATATATATATATGTGTGTGTGTGTGTGTGTGTGTGTGTGTGTGTGTGTGTGTATATGCTTATATATAATAGTCCATCATAATATGTATACACACGTCCAAAAATTGAAAACTTGTATAGACATTGTAATACTAAATTTTATTCAGACTGTAATTCAGAGATTCGACATCACGATTAAAACAAGTTACCTTTGGAAAAAAAACTTGCTCATAGTGGTGTTCTTTAGGAATTTATTAGTGATGGGATTTTGTTGGCAACGTTGGGATTTTTTTTTTTTTATTGTCTGTGGTTGCATCTCTCAGTCTCTATCTAAAACATTCTATCTAATATAATTTTGTTGGCAGATTTTTCGTCTGTCTCATCTCTCTATCGTCTATCTATAAAAGCGAACATATGGAAAGGCGAACGAATGGAGGAGGATCAAACTTACCACTCAGTCGTAACTGATTTACCGAGACAAGATTGCCAACTATTTCATCGCGTGAAGGTTCCATTATTATTCATTGATATATATATATATATATATATATATATATATATATATATATATATATATATATATATATATATATATATATTTCAGTAAATATACGCGCGCTAACATATTTGAAAATTATTTCTATACGTATAATCATGCCTCTCTCTATATATATATATCTATATTGTTCCAATATTACTACGCACTTTTTAAAACGAATCTGAATACAGAGTAGAAATCTGAAAACTATTTCTCGCAGTCAGTATATGTCTACCTATGTATCTATATTCTCCTTTATAGCAGACAAAACCAAATTTAGATTCTCTCTCGAGAGATAACAACAAAAAAATTTGGAAAGGACATACACTGACACACCCACAAGCACATAAGAGTTTTTTTTCTTATTAATTTAGTCTTTCTGAAGAAAAAAAAAAACACCTGTCATAAACGAAGTCAACAGAAATTGTAACCAGCTGTTCGTTAACATATAAATTCTTCACACGTTAAGTCCAAACTCTAGATTGCAACATGAAATACGGAATTAAGCCCCTACAGCCAAAAAAGAAAAAAAAGAAGAAAAAAAAAGTAATGAAAAAAATAGCATTATATAAAAAAAAAATCACATTTCTATAATCAATACAAATGCACTTTGGACCTCATTTGATAGGTTACTTTCTGTAGGGAATGCCGTTCATATAAAAGGGAAGGGCAAAAGGAAGATAATAATAATAATAATAATAATAAAAATAAAAATAATAATAATAATAATAGTAAAAACAATAATAAAAATAAAAATAAAAATAATAATAATAATAATAATAATAATAATAAAAACAATAATAAAAATAAAAATAATAATAATTGACTGTGATGTAGTTCTGAGAGATCTTTAAAGAAAATCAAAACCTAAGAATCTTGAAGTGAAAATAAAAGAAAAATGTGACATATGATGACATTAATAACTTTAGTTGTTTTAGAGACACTTTTGTTTTTTGAAGAAGATTTCATAGACTTGTTAGAGGACTTTATCTATGTAAATTGTGTATGCAAATAATAATTTTAAATACAAATATACAGTAGAAAATGTCATTAAACCATTTATAATTTCAGTTCCCTACTTAGGACCCAGGTGAAAATGAGTACAGAGTTGACATCAAAGGAAAGGAATTAATAATAATAATAATAATAATAATAATAATAATAATAATAAAAAAAAACATAGATGTACAGTAAGTTATATACTTAAAAAAAAATATTCATGACAAATAAAGTTTCTTACTTGTGTAATTGCTACATTAAATTCTGGCACAGTTGCGCTTATCCATTCCTGATTAATAAATATAGACAATAAAATGAATAACTAAAAAAAAATACCAATCCAGATTGGTGAAGCAATATAGAAAATCTGTTGTTGATGGAACTGTCCAAACAGAATGTCGAAATCTATATTTCTGAGATGAGGTATTATGTACATTATTTACATTATTCGGATTTTTTCTTCATCTTTGTCGCCATATTTATCACAATGTTTCGGCCGTTGTACGCCCCGGCCTTCTTCAGGTGGTTGGAATGTCGAAAGGCGTTGGTTAGATCCAGTGACACGACCCAAAGAGTGCGAGTTCAATACCCGGTTAAGGCAGTGGAGAACTTTCAGAGGGAAAATTAACAGGAGATAACTGATAACTGACATCCATCAAACATGGCAGGTGGAACTAGAACAGTCTACCCCGGTGAGCGAAATAATTCGACATTCCAACCACCTGAAGAAGACCGGAGCCTACAACGACTGAAACGTTGTGATAAATATGGTGACAAAGATGAGGACAATAGCTTGAATAATGTAAATAAGAATGTCGAAGAGAATAAAATAGAAAAGGTTTGCACATCAAATGCAAAAGTTATGAAAAGTATAATTAAATATAAAACTCATCGTCACTAAAACACTCGGAATGTTTCATGTACCACCTTACAAGGAGAGTTGGAATAGTTGTAAGTACAAGGGGGAAAGAATAGAGCAACAGAAAGCTATGAGAAAATTATGGTCAATGTCGGGTTTTTAAACAGACGATTTCTGAAACTATTATTCACTCAATACTTCTACTGGCATAAGATACACTTCATATAGAGATTAATTAATACTGTTGTAAAAAGGACGTAAAGTAGGAAATGATAAGAGCATATTATGGTGGGAGGTTGGAATACACTTGGGAAATATATCAATGTTGGGTAGATATTCGGTGTCCTGAGACTTGAAGAGGTTACGTTTGTAGTGATTGAGAAAGCCTCTGTTCTACAAAGTCATTGGAGTTTTCAACGGAATTTCCTCTCTATCCTTGTTTTTATATGCGTTTGGCAATTATGGGGATACTATGATTTAGTCTTAATCATATTCTGATCATAGACAATGGACAGTAATACATATTTTGACCTTTTTCTTCTTAAAATATAATCTAATGATTACAAATAAAATGAAAAGAAGTAGGTATAAACCAGTAAACAACTTTTCTTTTTTTCAATATTCCTGCTAATTTCTGTAGTGTAGAAACGTTTTCCAGATACCTTCGAACTTAAGTAATTTAAATTCTTCTATCAATACCAATTGGTTTCCTGTTCCAAGCTATCTTCTCCTTCATCGAAAATATTCTATTATATATATGCATGAACTTAATGTTTACATGAAGGATAATCTATCAGTTGGAAGAGAATTTTATCCTTAGACCCGCGATGATCATGGAATTTCGACTTTCGTTATTGTACTCAGTTTTCTGTTTCTCATTTATCGCTGTCTTAAGAGGAATTTAACATATTAGAAAAAATAACTGATAATATGGAAAACTCTCTCTCTCTCTCTCTCTCACACAAACACACACAATTTGCGAATATTCTTATGTTTGGTGATTTTAATGCTCATAATATCAAGTGGATTACTTACTCTAATGTTACTGATATTGATAGTATTCACTCCGTTGCACATTCTCTCGATCGAATAATTGATTTACCTACTCGTTTCCTTAATAATAGATTTAATCAATACTTTTCTTTAGTTGATTGGTTCCTTACCTCCTCCCCTAGCTTTTGTCGATCACCAAAAAATGTCCGCTTGTCAAATTTGGTTCACGCTGTAGTATCTGTTGATATACCTTTTGAGTATTCTATTAGATAGGAACGCTCTATTCACAGTCCTTATTTTTGTTACCAGCTTATTGATTGAGACTGATTTCGTGAGTTTCTTTGAGACAACACTTGGAGTTATATTCTTAACTTTCCTATTGAGAATTGTGCCACAGATGTTCCTTCTTTGGTTAAAGACAGCATCGCTGTTTCGGAGAACCTTCTTGGAAATGCCAGCTGAAACAACAATATTTTCGATTCACACCGTCTTATTCAGACGCTATTTCCCAATGGAATAAAAGCAGTACCAGCATGATAGCTCCGATCACGACATACTTCTCTTTGTGTCTGATTATAATAATTGTAAATTTGTCCTCAAAGAGGCTATGTCTTTGTTTGCTGGAAAAATAAAGCATCCCGGCTCGGATTGAGGAATCGGAGAGCCGAGTTCGAATTCCAATCGAATCCATTATATTCACTTACGTGCTAATAAACTTTGGAAATGTATGAATCCTCTTCTTTTCCCCCATCTATGGGTAAATATAAGGACAGAACTTTGATGGTAACTGGTCTACCGCAGAAAGAAATGGCAACCTATTGGAGGAAAAAATGTGCTTCGTCAGACATGTACCAAATGATACATGATCACCTAAGCGTGTATTCCGATTGGCAGAAAAATGACTGACTGATAGCCTGTAAAGTGTTTGATTCTCTTGACTAATGGCGGCTCTGTAATAGTGTTTTAATTAAGAGCAAGATCCTACTCCCTCTCGTTACTCAATTTAAGGTGTTAACATATTTTGCTGATAAGATGAATGTTTTGTTCGTAGATTGACAAATTCTACTCTTAACTCATCTGACATTACACTTATATCTGAGTCTGTATTGGGTGATGTGCATGTATGTCTGACCATGCTTTCTGTTATCACTCAATAAGTGAAACACCACAGTGTGTGTGAACGGCAATAATCATTAAGAATTGTATTTTTCAAATTGATTCTTGTTCTCTCTGAACTCTAAAATAAATGATTTTGTACTACTCACTTTCCTGCTTGTTAGAAATCCTCTTCTATAGTTAAAGTCTTAAAAATCTCAGGCGAAACGTCTCGTCCTTCTATTAATCTACAGCTATTTGACAAAGTACTAGAGGTTCTAATCAACTATATATTGTTTAGCAATGTCACCAAGAATTGTATTCTTTCCGATAAACAGTATTAACGTTATTAATTGATTCAGAGCGAATCACATCAAAGTCAAATTAGAGAAGACATGAGAGCAGATATCTACAAACAGAGGTAACAGATTTCACAATTAATGAGTGTAAATGAATATAACCAGTAGATTAAGAAAGAATAGGAAAGTACATGTATCTCCATATAATATGGGAACAAAATGGGACTGTCAACAATGAAGGCGATGTACTTCGTATTATATAATTCTGTGTTTTCACTCTTATTTAGAAAGTCAGTTGGGCACCTCGAGGCGGTGTAATGGTTAGGAAGCTTGTCTCGCTAGAACAATTAAAACTGAGTCGAGAGTTTGATCCTAAATGGGAGTCCCATACTTTCTGCCTTGTGCCACATCTAAGCTACGCTTGGAAAATCACTATTTAGAAAGTCAGTTAGAACGAGTGTTTCATGCTAACACCCCTCACATAAAATAATGGATCATTCCGTTTTCGATGCCAGGAAAGAAAGCAGGAACTAATACAGTAGAACCGCGATTCACGAATGTAATTCGTTCCTGAAGACCGTTCGTAACTCGAAATGTTCGTAAACCGAAGCTATTTTATGAATAGTAATCAATGTAGAGAAAAAAAAAGCCGTAATTTACTGAAAGTGGAAGATAAGCGCAATACAACAGACGACTTAGAAATTATTCCGTTCGGTTTAACTCTGTTCGCCAACGTTGTTCGGGAACCGAAAATTTGTTCGATAACCGAGGCATTTTCATCTCGAATTTTCTGTTCGAAAATCGATTTGTTCGACATATGAGACGTTCGAGAACCGAAGTTGCACTGTATATCAGAGGCACTGTTTTTATTTTAGTGGAAGAAGGAAAGCATACATAATATGTATGAAGAATGAAAGACGTAAACAAAGAAAGTAAAAAAGAAAAGGGGGAAGAGATAATTCTCTCAAGTCTTCAACGTCTGATTAAATAAAATGAAAACCATGTCAATTTTTAATATTTTCATTTCACCCTTCTTCTTTAAATAATGGTCTATATTCATACTTATGATAATTTTTGCGATATTTGTTTAATTTGTTTAAATCAAATACTTAACAATTCAATAGATTTGCCACCATTATTTTGTTCCTCATCCTAAATATGCCGTGGCACTTCAGGACATTGGAATTATGATTCTCCAAAATTCTATGCCATTTGTAAGCTCTTAATAAATTTTGCTTTCTTACCACTACTAAATCATGAACCGCCATCAAACTCGCTATGTAAGCTATGCTTTGTTTTCCTCTGTCCCTCTTGCCTTCGGCATTCTACGGCTGTTTTGATTAATGTATTAATAGCAGTTCTCACGGTTTCTCTGGGGCTCGCAACGATAACAATATAAAATACGTAAATAGCACTATACTGATGACAGACACGTATGGAATACTACAGGACCTCCTGGAAAAAGAAGGGAAGCAAAGTATAAATAATGGACTATCAATCGACTGTACTAAAACAGTATACGGATAATGTTGTATTGGAGTAAAGTGTGGCTGTCGACACTGTAGTTTGAACACAGATCACCAGAGAGCAAACACAGACGATCCCATTTTGAATAAGTAGGGCACGTGATGGCAAAGGAAGTGTATATATGGGAATGATCGTGGTGTCTAATTGATCACTATTTCTAGTCTATCCTCTTTTACTATACGGATCGCCATTCTCTACTCTATCCACTATTCTATTTCTCTATACAGATCACTATATGGATTACTATTCGGTGGTTACTATTCGAGCGAGAATAATCGAGAAAGTACTATTAAGGCAAATGTTATACGGTGGCGTCTGACACCAGTTTTGTTCAATGTCGTCATTATAGTTGTGCCTACGATTACTACAACGAAAATTACGAAAGTGACAACGAGTAGTCGCTGACATTACAAAAAGGTAAACGAGTTTCGTTGATCATATATATATATATATATATATATATATATATATATATATATATATATATATATAATAAAATTATAAGAAAATAAAAATCTTCATACACACTGAGTTGTAGATTAATATTATTACGTTTATTTTATTATTATTTCATTTAGATTCTTCAACAAGTTTCGGCCAAAATGGACATCATTAGGAGAAGAAATATTTCTGGTTGCTGGTAGCAGTGAACTACAGAAATGAATGTCTTGATAGAGAAAATGAACTTTTGTCTGTAATTTTCATTTGTTTTTTTATCTTTTTAACATGAATCTTTTAACGTTCCTTGGGTTGGTCATACAGTCTCTTTTAAGTTGTTATTTGAGAGAAGAGCTGGATGGATCTATGCTGCTCTGAATTCCCCTGGTAAGTTTGACATTTTTATTGGTCCTGGGGAGAGGATGTGTCTCTGTTAAATGTTATATATATATATATATATATATATATATATATATATATATATATATATATATGTCAGCAAGAGAAAAAGCCCAGGATGAAAACGAAGGATTAGAGATGACCACAATCGCTCTCTATGTCCTTTGAGGAATAGGCGATCATTCACCTTCCTTAATAAACTATCCTGCATAGCTCTTAATAGATATTGTCTTTTTGTAATTCCTCCTAAATCTTGACCCGCCATCAATTTTCCAAAGGTCATGTAGCAGGTAATGCGCTGTTTTCCTCTTTCCCTCCTTTGCCTTCAATCTGTTCTGTGGGTAACAAAGTTTCAACTGTCTCTTACTGATGTTATGTATAAGTATCCTTTTTATCTACATTTTCTCTAAAACTTCGCGTTGCTCACATTTGCAGTCCATGATATGCTCATTATCCTTCTGTAGAACAACAATACTGTTGCTCCAATTGTCTGCCTCTGTTTTCTGATTGTCTAGCATTCACCAACCTATAAAAAGTCTGATAATGTGTAACTAATAACCTTTTATTGTTCATCATTTACATTATTCGGACTATTGTCCTCATGTTTGTCGCTATATGACGACAAAGATGAGGACAATAGTCCGAATAATGTAAATAATGTACATAATACCTCATCGCATAATCTTCTTTGTTGTTCTCAACGAAATGTTCCAGTTTTTTTAATACTGTACTTAGGTTTCGGAAGGCATAATTTACTATCCTAATGCGCCTCTATATTTCAGTGTCACGTTTTCCATCCTCTGTTAAAACACTTCCCAGATATTTAGAGTATTGTATTTGTTTGATGTTGGTATCTCCAAATTCTAATTTGCATGTTGAGCTGTTTGTTTTGTTTGATGAACTCTGAAGGTACTAATTCCTCCTTAAATTAAGAATTTCACTTCCATTCCATGTCACCCCTGCTTACTAGTGGCATCCCTATCTTTCCTGGGGTGAAATGATTAATATATATATATATATATATATATATATATATATATATATATATATATATATATATATATATATATATAAAATTACATATAATTACACTACCAATCAATTTCTAATCCCATTTTTCCTTTCATTTCGTTGTTGGAATTGTTACCTGATGATCCGGAGTCCTATAAAAAGATTTTGGTGAAATAAATTATTGTAATGGTACCTTAAAGTTGTCTGTTTTTTCATTATATATATATATATATATATATATATATATATATATATATATATATATATATATATATATATATATATATATATATATATATATATATATATGGGGTGTGATACAGACTAACTGATTTATATATGTGTAAAATGTGTAGACACATATAAGTATATTTAAAACTATGGGGCAATCCTTTATATATTAATATATAAACTGAGATGCTGTGGTCCCTATACCTGCGTAGATAAAAATTCAATTGTCTGAGACAAGGTAATACGTATATTTAAGGAAGAGAGACAGCGGCCGTCTTGAGTAATAATATTCTTCCGATTATGCTTCCATATTTATCTCCCATAAATGTAATGAATTTCAGGATTAATAATCATTAAGAGGTGTTTTTATTACAGACTTTTAATTGCAATCAGGGCACCTGATAATATGTATATGAAAATGTGATGGTTGACTGATTTTGTTTAGCGGCATATCAACGTGTATCGGTATTTAATTCTGAAATCTAAATAATTTGAACACAATTTTATGGATTCAACTAAATATATTTGGAACACAATTGTATGCTTTCGCGTACAGATAAAATTTACTATTGGTTACTTTGCTAAAAATATTGTTGGTATATCGACTATAAATATGTATTGTTGGTATTTTTATATAAAAATTTATTAGTGGAATTTTTACTATAAAAATGTATTTTTATACTTTCATAGTGTTTTGTTTGGGAGTTCAATATTTCCCCATAACTGGGACATTAACAGGTGCTACCACGTCGGGTTAATGTGGACCTCTGTGCAATAACCTCTAATCTCCTGATCCAAAAAATTGGTGGCTGATGTAGTTCATCTTCATACCCAGGACTATATGAAAAGAACTACATAGTACATCCGGTAAGCGTCATATTAAACGTAGATTAATAAGAACAGAAATTCATACGCATGCGTGTTTTAGTATGAGTGTATGCAAGTTTGTGCATACCGAGAAAGACACATCCTTTACATCCAGTAATAAAACACATTTGTCTTTAATGAAATTCTAAATACGACGAAGTATTTCTAAATTATTACATAGGCCTCATAGCAGACAGTAACATTTAGCTCCAGGACTTGACCAACAAATTGTTAAAAGAGCAGGAGTATATGGAATCGAGGTCAGATCCGGGAAATCCAAAATTATGGTGAATACCACATACAGTACTTCTTACCATGAACGGGAATACACTGGATGGGGGGCCCAATTTTAAATACTTGGGTGCAATCTTGTATAAAAATAGGATCTTTAGCTCGGAAATTCTCAAAAAGATTGCCGCAACCATGGCAGCGATGACAAAACTGACAAGAATATGGTGGAGCAACAGCAGCTTTCAAACAAAGTAAAGACTGTACAAATCGCTAGTAATCTCAATTATTCTCTATGGACGGTTAATGTGGACACTGTTGGAAGAAATAAAGAGAAGAATCCAAGAGTTTAAAAAAATGCATGAGAAAACTCATTTGCATCTTGGGAACATAAAACCAATGTGTTTGAGCGGAAAAAAAGTTTTGAAAGTTTTGTGGGCCACTGTCAAACGGAGAAAAATGGCATACTTTGGACACGTTATAAGGAACGACAGCCTGTGCAAGGCCATCATAAATGGCACCGTTGAATGTGGACGTAGTAGAGGACGCCAACGCAAAAAACTGGTTGGAAAATGTCAAACAATGGGCAAGTATAACTACTGATGTAGTTGATAGACCCTTATGGAGGAGATTCAATATTGCTTTTCCAGTCGAATCCCTTCTACGATTACAAAAGTCAAGAGGATTATGATGATGATGATGATGATGATGATGGTGATGATGATGATGATGATGATTCCTAAGTTACTGACATAAGGTAAGAAAACACTATTCCTTACAAGATGAATATCAGTTACTGTGGTCACATCGTTGAAAGTGGTTTGAATAGTTGAAATGTTTCTAGAAGAAATCTTAACTAGCAGTAAAATGGTGCCACTAGCAATAAAATTCAAGTAGGAATTTTTTAATTCTTGGAGTAAAAAGTTGCTATATTTATGTAGATGATATTCTAGCATATAATTGTCTGATCCAACTATGTTAAATATATAGAATAGACTTAATTACTGATAATATATACAACAGTGTCGCTTGATCATACTGGGATCTTAACGTTTTACATTTACGTCTTGATTCTCATTTGAAGTTAGACAGTTCCTTTGACTAATAGCAATATGTATATATCGGAAATAAAATACTAAATACTAATAGTCAGTATTAGATAAAAATCTTTTCACCCCAAGCAAATCAATATAAGTGACAAGGGTGAAAAGTGTTATTGAGATTGAAAGAAAAAGAGAAAGACAATAAAAGAACAGTAGTCAGGAAAGAGATGTTGATTGCCATTGCTTTTAAAGATATTATTTGAGTGTACTGGAGGGAGACACGGTGGATTAATAGATATCGGCTCGGATTAAGGAATTGGAGAGCCGATTGAGTATGGTTAAATAGCTGGTCAGATTGGGTTCTGTAGACTTGGATGAAACCTGGTCTACCGCAGAAAGATATGGCAACCTACTGCGGGGAAAGATCTAGTCACGTCAGTCATGTATCGAAAGATACATGGTCGCCTAAGCGTGTATCACACACGACACCTCATTGACTGAGTTGAGTGAATTGACATTGCATTTGAAGATAGTAGTGGGATCGAAAGCAGAAAGCCGGAAGTTAGTTCCATAAGTGTTAAATGCGGGCGACAAAATATTAATATAGAACTGATTGTTACGACTGAACAATTTCATCAGTTAAATGATGAGACCAAGATGTCAATCTATTGCTACTTTTACATTTATGAAATCGAGGTGCCAACTAGTAAAACTCATTAGGGCAATTACCCTGAAAACATTCATCTAAAAGTCAGAGTTAAATTAAGCTATGTCGATATAAAAGTGACTGAAGACGAGATTCCATGTCAGGGTAGGAGAGGATTTTTTTTGACCAGAATTTCTAGATATAATACAGAATCATCAAACAAGATCTGGTAGAAATATTCAATGCTCTGTCGCATAACAGACAATTCCAGCTAGATTTTGGCGAGAGAAATTTTCTATATCTGTCTCTATTTCTAATATGAAGTATTGTAAATATTTACACTATTTATATTGTTTTAACTATTGTCGTCATCTTTATCGCTATATTCATGACGTTTCGGTCGTTATACGCACCGGCCTCGTTCAGGTGATATACCGGGGAATTTTGAAACGAACCCTTTATTTTGTCCGCCGGGGTAGATTGTTTATTTTCCCATTCTATGCCTATTCTGGATATGTCAATTTTCTAACAGAACATAATAAACCGTCCTTCCTTTCAAAAACTTAACAACTGATTCAATATAATCATTCCATTTTATGTCAGTGGATAATGTGAGGTGAAGAAAACGCAGGGTGTTATTCCCATGGGGGTTCACATTAGTCACCCTAATGAAGGACAAAAATATTCTATAAGATGATTACAAGAGAGCAGTTATGTTTTTGAGGCGTTAAATTCACAAGCCATTTTGGCTTCAGTTATCAGAAGATTGTACATTAACACATTTAGTTGCACAATAAAACATGACATTATGAAATAATTTATGAATATCTCTATTAAACTCATGGAATACTTATCAGATAAATATATTTTGATAACTTTACCAACATTAGTATATAATGAAATTTTATTATCAGGATAAACATTTTGTGCACTCCAACAGATTACACTCGACATCTATCTGCCATTTTTCTACCGAACGTAATTGGGCTATGGCTTTCCACAATATCATATACATTGTAACTCTAATCAAAATTTGTCAAGACTGGCTTGATAATACTGATATTTAGTTACAGACTAATTGAGACACTTTATTCTCGAGATATTTTCCCCGTGCTGATGTTTGTTCTCATATTATATCTCAACACCGTTTCATTTACGTGATAGGAAACACAATCCAAGTATATTCTACTGTTTTCAAGTTATTTCAGATGTTTCAAAAACCGCCATTTACGTAAGAATTGTTGGAATTTTTGGGCACGCTGATGTACTAATGAGCCAGCCAAAATGAGCCGACTGATTTTATAGTTCACTAATAAAAGGTTTAACTAATCAGAAGGCTCAAAATATTCAATGCGACGTGTAAAAAGGCGGCCATGTTTTTTTTTCCCGAATACTCTCTGCCAACCTTTGTTCGTGAGTGTTCATCTGTAACGTTGTTTCATTGAACAGATTACGTGCTGAGCTGTATTCCATATTCATAGACTCTGGTGAACATGGTCGACAAGATTGTACAATAATAATAGCTGAAGATATTCGAAAACTAATAAAATAAAATGACTCTCTTTCTATGTAGCATGTTTCTGCAGGACATGGGCAAATCATGGCACTCTAAAACTACCTAAGAAGATAAAGACGAGGTTTAATTTTGGGAATTTAGACGAACATGAAAGTTATTTTTTTTGTGTTTTTTTTATAAAAAAAAAATGGAATTTGGATATTATATAGTTTAACGGTAGAAAGTTAAATCGGTGCAGCGCGTACCACTTCCGGTAAAGTCTGTTGATTTCACTACTAGAAAATACCCCTGGGAAAGATATGGATTAATTTTGTATATAAGATAAATAGCCTTTTGACAGAGCCCTTTACATTTGTCTAGTAGTCTAAAAGTACAATTCTGAATCCAAATCTATGGAGACAGCAAGAGCAATCATTCCAATATATTTTCGAAGAAGCCACGACTAATCACAGTTAATAATGGAAAGGAATCTGTAGAGAGTCGCAATTATCTCCGTCCTGAATACATTTGAAATTTATTTTTATAAAACATATATTTTCGGATTTTATGATTATATTATTTAATAAAGAGAAAATAATAATTGCATTTAAAATACGCTGTGATTTAATAAAACAAAAATAAGAAAGATGAAAAGAATTGTCAGTATAAGATATAAACAGGGCCGATTTTTCTAACGTTTTTATTTGAATAAAACGAACTATTTCAGAATGAATATTAACATCTACAACCACACCCGGTTTTGACGCATTAAAAAGATAGTCCGTAATTCTATCACTAAACAGTCACGCTGTTCTCTCCCAGGCATCATAATGAAATCGACGCCTACTGCAATTATACGCGTGTTAAACGTGGCATATTCTATCAGTATATAGTACCTGTACAATTAATTACAAGCTTATTGCCTATTTCTTTCGAAACTGGATTAAGTGGGTAGCTTTTCTAAATATTCGCTGGAAGAGAACACAATAATATGCAACAAGCGCTTTGGATAAATACAACGGGGAAATAGGAGTGACCAACAGGAAAGAATTAAAAAAGAGCTCAAAGCTTAGAAGAGAAGATTCGATGAGATGATCGCTTGCTTCGTAAAGTTTTAGGCAGAGGAATAAATTAACGAATCATATAACTTCATGAAATTAAACCTCGATTTCTAAAGATTACTTGGCCTAGACGAAAGCAAAACCGTCTCCCTGTTATTGGACCTTACCCATAATAACATAATGGACTATTCCACACGTAAAAAATAATGCGCCTCAAGAGGAAGCAGAAAGTTCAGTCTGAAGTCTGGAGTTCAGTCTGAAGACTAGAGTGAATCTCATCCTCGTCGCCACTGTTATGGTCCGGTTCCTTGTACCATGGTGATAGTCCAAGGTAGAACAAATAAAGAAGAACTCGAACACGGATATGGAATAACACAGATATATTACAAAAAGGAATATATACAGAGAAGTAGAAAGTGTTAGTACGGACAATCATGTTTAGTAGTAATTGTCTGAACGCGACTCTGTTTCGGACTGCCTCTGACTCGACTGACTGACTCCCTCGCTCTGACTGACGGACTTCTGACGGAGCTCAGTCCAGACTTCTGACTGAACAGTATTTAGTCACCCCTCGCACGAGGGCATCATGTCGCACAAGGCCGGTTTAACGTGGGAACTCCGAGCCCGTAGGCTCGGCCAAAAATATGCCTTTTGAAGCAGTATAAACAGGTTCAGTGTCGGTTTACTTCCCCGAAATAGACTCCGCCCTTCGGCGTAGCCTCGATCGGCTTCCTCCCCGCCCGAAGGCAGAGAGTTCAAACGATCAGCCGGTCGGCCGGTCGCCCGACTTCGGACTGAACGGTATTTAGTCACCCCCCACGAGGGCATCATGTGGCACAAGGATGGTTTAACGTGGGATCTCCGAGCCTGTGGGCTCGGCCCAAAATATGCCCTTTGAACCCGTATAAACGGGTTCAGGGCTGTTTACCTCCCCGAAAGAAACTCCGCCCTTCGGCGTAGCCTCGTTCGGGTTCCTCCCCGCCCGAAGGCAGAGAGTTCAACCGATCAGCCGGTCAGCCGGTCGCCCGACTTCGAACTGAACTCCCTGCTTCCTCTTGAGGCGCAGTATTTATTACGTATGGTATAGTCCATTATGTTATTATGGGTAAGGTCCCATAACACACCCTATGGTCGATTTTCAAATATATATATAGAATATTTCGAATATTTCTTTACAAACGAGGTAGTTTCCTTCAAAGAGGTAATCTGCCCCAACATCATTTTTCAATCCTCATTGGCGTAATTCAATGTTTAGCTACACGTTATAAAAGTCTCACATTAGCACATATATTTTTGAAAAAAAAATCAAGGATAAATTCCTTTGATAAAGTTGGAATATAACAGTGATATTCAACTGGTGTACCGCAGTTCACTGGTGTGCAGCGAGATGACCTTATATGTGCCGCGAAAATTTAATCAAATTATTTTCGAAGTCCAAAACACAATAATTATACATATCAAAATAAAAACGTTTTTAAAATGATCATATTGACGTCATTGATATGAAGAATAAACCAATACTTAATATATACTGTTTGGGGGGGTTGATATAATGTTGCACAATTCGTCCATAGATGGCGCCATGTGACAAGGAATTGCCGATGAACACCGATAAATGTCGAAATCGTCCAAAAATGATTTCGGGAAAGCTCAGCAGTTCATCATTGTGTGCATATTGGATTGTGATGAGGACGTGTAACATACTGAATATATATATATATATATTTTTTTTTTTAATTTTTAATATTATTTTATTACATATTGTTCAATTCAAATGGAGACGTTTTCAATTAAAATGTACGACGCTGGTTAGCATCATAATTTAAATATGCATCTATACCTATAGTTTCAATTTTGACGTGAGATAAAAAAAATTTGTTGAAGAACAGTGCAATACACATTTAATGGTTGAAGAACATTGCGATACACATTTAGATGTACCTCTATGCAACGTACGATCCACCAGGCCCTTTTGTCGTTAAAATGTAATTTTCAAGGTTTCAAATGACATTTTTTCTGATAAAATAAAAACGTTGTTAGCAACTTTTACCATAAATCTTCTATCATTCTTAATAGTTAGTCTTGTGCTCCAAAACTAGCGTTACTTTACAAAGCCAAGACTTTTTGATAGACGATGTTAAATTTGCGATATATTTACGAATAACATAATATATTTCTAAAACCTTTTTAATTTAGCTATATTACATTGGTTTTCTTTTCTTTTAAAGTAAAACAACAGTTATACAAATATCATTTTTTTTCAATATTTGAATTATTCTATTACATTTGTACTTCCTTTGTTCTTACTGAACAATAGTATTTGGATTTCAATCCTGATCCAGATATGAGACTTACGACCATGGATAAAGGTAAAACATGGTTAAATATCTCCTATGCATACTATACAAATGTTCCGAGGCCATCATATACATTCCATATAAGCAAAGGTAATGTATACCTGAAGATGCTCGGAGTTTCCACTACAAAAGCGGTGTATCTATATCTATAAATAAAATTGCCAGAAAATTTAACGTGATAAACCGGAAAAATATTTGTAAGCTTTACTTTTTGTTTGTTAGTATTTATAATGATTTATTATATCATTGTTATTACATCATTATTATATTGTTATTCTTTCCTTATTATATCATTGTCATTTCGTTGTTATATCATTTTATATCGTTATTACATTATCGTTATTATATCACCTTTATTATATTATTATATCTTCGTTAGAGTGATATTAATGAACGGGATACGTTCTTTAGCAAGTTCAAAATATTAGAAAATATATTCTGCCAGTATGCAGAATTAATATTGTATTTTGTAACTCACTATTTAATACATTTAGTAACATTTTATATTCAGTTAAAATATTCCAAGTCCATTGACGACATAACTCTGTGCAACAGCAATTTGATCTCAGAAACACATTTTGTAAAGATACACTGACCGTCCAGAACATCATCAAAGAGGTACCAAGTACCATATCTATTAGGACCAAATTTACTTAAACAACTATAGTAAATCCGCATACTATGGATTCCAAATATAGTCAGCAGACCAACGTAAAAAGCCTATGTCATTACAGATATATATGAATCATTGGTATTTGTAGGTGTAGGATATTGCTTAAGAATTAATTTCCCTTTTATGTTTCATAAATGCACGATTGGGTCGGATGATAGTGGTGGCTACTGCATTTGCCGGACGACTCTAGAATGTTCCTCAAAGATAGTCTGGGCAACCGAGGCCAGTGATATGCTGATTTATCCTATCGGAATATCCTTTCGGTAATAAGATAGCTGAATTGATGCAAATATACATGAGATAATGAGAAGTAGTGATAACCTCTGAAGAAGCTGTTTCGGTGTACGAACGCCACAAGCCTGGAGATTGTTGTTGTAAGAACACAGGGGATCTGTGCCATACCCTAGAGCTGGTATTAACGTGAAACAACTTGTCATACTTCTAGAACGTATTCCATTAAAGCGGGTGACTCAATGGGTTCTATTTGTGTACCAACTTTTGTTCTTATTTTCATCATCGAGCGCCCCGATGACATCAGTTTCCATTTCGCTATTTATGCTGATGACAAATATTTACTCCAGTTTGATAAAGTTGAACTGGGAGCTGATCACAAAAATGCCGTTACATTTATCGTTGATCATCTAATAAAATGATTTGTATATTGTAACGCCACCAAAATGCAACCGGTGTCTTTTAGTTATCTTCATCTGGCATCTAGACTCGGCGTGACATCTATAATTTTCCTATAAAGATTTGCATGGTAATTGTTCTGATGAGCTTTCTTCTTTGATATCTCGACATAATGAAACTCAGCGTGGAACTAGACTGGTAGCATCATTTCACTGATGAAATAGCTAAATGTAAAAGCAGGCTCTCTTCTAATAGGGTCTTGTTTCCCGTGGGACGATCTTCCAGCGTTTTAATTTAGTGCAAACTGCGATTTTCAAGTTTTTAATTTCAACGTCGATCGTAATCTTCTGTCTTTTTTTAAATACGTTTCTTTTATTGTCTTTTCTGTTCACTAACAGTTTTTCGTTTTAATTCACGCTCAGTAACCCCTTGCATATTAATGGCTTTATTGTCTTCCTTCAGTTGTGTTAAGGCCCTGTATCTGTATTAACTGAGAAATTTGAGTGATACTGCTGACTTCATATCATATGGAAGCAAAATCAGGCTGACCTGGTCATCTGAATTCCCAAATGGAATTTCTTGCATTGAATGTGGATCTTATTTGAACGTTTGATACCAATGACCTACATCAGGAAATGATAATGAAACGTAGGAATTCTTAGCAGTCAAAATTCAGTGACTATAGGCGCTAATGACTACCAGCAGGTATTTCCAGGATTCATGTGACACCAGGAACTAGAAATGTTAATTCATCTCAACATTTCATTAATGGAATGTCCGATTCATTCGTACACCGATAATTCACGTTGTCTTGTCCGGCGTAGATTAACCGGTGTTACTTTGTAACATCACATATATACAGCTGATATAAGATTGGGGATTTTTATGATATAAACTTATGATGTTGCTACCTACCATTAGATTTACATTATGTTTAATCATGAAGTTTGATATGTCAGTAAGTATTATTTTTGTATTTAATATACTCGTCATATCGGGTAATATACTTGATAGAAATAACTAATTTAGCTTTCGGTAAATTGAGCAAAAGACTTCTTATTTCTGGGTGGCTTCACACAATCCAATCTGTGTTGTTAAGAATTTATGTCTATTCATGAAATTCAGCTTAAAATGGCAATAAATCGTGTAAAGCCATCATTGTGAAACATTCAATGAGAATCAAGCATGTTTTAATATAATATTCTGTATGGGAGAAAAAGTTTAAAGTGTATATCTATTTAATATTCATTTAGATTTGAGGTTTGACATTGTATTATTATCGGTTAATTTACAAACACCTATTTAATATATATATATATATATATATATATATATATATATATATATATATATGTGTGTGTGTGTGTGTGTGTATATATTTGTATGTATATCTGTGTATATATATATATATATATATATATATACACACACACAAAATCACACGAGCAGGCACACACACACACACACACACATATATATATATATATATATATATATATATATATATATATGTGTGTGTGTTGGGTGGGGGAGAGAGAGAGAGGCGGGAATTCGAACTCGGTGCACTAATTCCCATTAATGTCCATTAACCCATAATGTAAAATTTACTTACGCGCATATAATGTAAGTAAAATTATGAATACACCAGTTCTTTATGAGTTGTGTAGAAGGAGAGACAGGGCTCTATAACCTTGGTTGGCAACTAGTGTACTGCATGAAGAATTGGTAACTTACTGCCCGAAAACTTCAAAGGCCCTCTTCCAAAATGACTTGAACCAGCGTGAAATTAACATAAGAATAATATCTCATGGTCAGTCTACAACTGTCTCTACGGCATCCTCGTTTCCAATATATATATATATATATATATATATATATATATATATATATATATATATATATATATATATATATATATATATATATACTTATTGTCTTGAATGTTCTGGTTTGAATGAGATAAATAAAAATTAATATAAATCGAATTAAGTCGGCAATTAAGTTCGCTTTGAATATGCAAAAGTAGTTTTCATTTTACTTTCACTAATAAAACTACTTTAATTTCACACAAAATTTATAAGTAAAACTAAAAACACTGTTTATTTATTTGACTGACGTATTCATAAAGCTATTTGACTAATCTTGTTATTTTACTTCTTACTTACTAAATAATATGGAAGCATTTTTCTCGGGTGTTCAAAGACATAAATATATGAAAACTATCAGACATAAATGAAAATGAAAACTAATTGCGATATAATTTCTTAGGTGGTATTTGTCGGTTCTTTCTTCGAGAACTGTAGATAATATCAATACTTTGGCGATTACTTGCCAAAAAGATACAACACTATCGGAAAATAATTGTTTTTCAGGTAGATATTGATATCTGCTCTCCAACTGGGAACGTCGTGTGAATGTCATAGAAGGAGGTGGCTTTCAGTTTTTCTCGTCACAAACCTGATGCAATCTTTCTCACAGTAGTCTGTGAAGAAAATTGAAAGAGATAAGGTACTGGGTGTAGGAAAAGTCGATAAAATAAAAGTGAAGAATATAACAATCCTCCAAAGAATAAAAAAAAAAACATAGATTATTATGAATATATTCCATAAAGATCACCATCGGGTATACTCTAAAAAATAGTCCATTCCGATACGCGCTTAGATCCGCCCTCTCACAATAGGTTAACAGTATATTAATATGTCCTCATATGTTACAAAAATCTGAGAATTTCTCGGTTCCACCAAGAACATCTACCAGAAATGATTTATGGCCTTGTTAATATTTTGGAAGAAGTTCGTTTAGAGAAAACATTTCTTTCTTATATCAACCCAGGAGCTACTTCTATAAATATATAGGTTTTCCTTGTGCATGAATTGATACGTCTAATGTTCTTTCTCTCTGTACCCGTCCGTCTGTCTGTCAGTGTGTCTGTGTTCATCTTTCTATCTATCGTTATAATATATATATATATATATATATATATATAAGATTAATTGTCAGAGTTGAATCAGACCGAGACTAAATAATATTAAACGTGCTCAGTACACGTGTGAAAAAACAAATGTGAAAATAATATGTAGTGTTAACTTTAAAATTCAAGGGGTATGTTGAATACGCTATCTTGGTTTCAACTTTGCAGTATCATCAGGCGATTTTTATCAAATGGTATTTATCAATTCACTCACAGGAATTGAATG
>CAHIKZ030000128.1:707500-710000 GCA_903632075.3 Acanthosepion pharaonis | reverse complement strand
TCTCGACGGAGTTCGTTCGTATTTCAAAATCACGTATAACATTTGCTATTTTATATTCTAAGACGAAATTTGAAGTATCCATTTATAACTTTCTTCGTCTCAGTCAAGAACCTGCTTTCCTTTAGACTATCTGGCTATGGCCTGTCTATAATCGTTTGGGTATGATTAGTTTATATGATATTTTACCATTATCAATATTATTATTATTATTATTATTATTATTATTATTATTATTAATATTATTATTATTATTATTTTTATTTTCTTTGATTTCTGGTGTTTACATATTTCTTTCCGGGTCCCGCCCAGGGACCCAAGGTTAGAAATGGCATCATGACACTTTCCACTGACAAAAAAAAAAAAATTACATAGATAAAGCCCTTCGTAAAGTGTGGGCTGTACTTGTCAGAACAATTTTTTGTATCTCTTTGAGGCATGGACTTTCAGGAATCCCTTCAATTAGTCTACTAGAATCTTTTCCAACCGGTCCTAAGGCTCCAACTACAACAGGGATTGTTGATGTTCCCATATGCCTTGTATTTTGACAGCTTTTTGAATATCTTCAAAGATACATTGCAGTCAGATTATTATTATTATTATTATTATTATTATTATTATTATTATTATTGTTGTTGTTGTTGTTGTCATTCTTCTTCTTCTTCTTCTGGCGGTTTACTAAGCGTACTTGAGATGCGGCACAAGGCAGAATGTGTGGAGCGTCCACTGAGAAGCTAACTCAATGCTCATTCGTAATTGATATAGCACGACCAGCCTCTCGTATGGCACTTGTAATGATCAAGTCAACATGACGGCTTTCTCCTTCAACCTTAAACAAAAGTGCCCACTGAAAGTCAGATCATTATGTTCTTCCACAAAACGCGCTCATTGACAGTGATGTACAGTGTTCAAGCACCTAGGTGACATATCCAAATGTTTAACATCAGACAACTGACAAGCAAAACTCTGGTACTGGACACGATATTATTATTATTACTATTATTATTATTATTATTATTATTATTATTATTACTATTACTACTACTACTACTAATAATAATAATAATAATAATGATATCTGCCGTTTCTTTACACTCCATATCTTTCTTTTTCTCGTTATATATTTCTTCATATCTCTTCATTTTTCTTTCTTTTTATATCACGTTTTTCTTTCTTTTTATATTATATTTTCCTTTCTTTTTATATCACGTTTTTCTTTTCCTCATCTTCTTTCTTTTGGGTTCACATTCTGGTACTCTTTTCTTCTCATCGCGGATTGCCATTTCCTATCTTCTTCTCGAGAAATCATTAGAATAAATTAATTAATATTCATTTCCTTATCAAATGTTTTATTTGTTATTTTGTTATTGTTAGGGGAGTGCTTCCTGGCCAGAATTCACCCCCCCCTCATCCCTACTTTACTCTCAGCAACTCATCGATCTGATACTATATAAAATCAGATTCCTCTGTAAACTTCTCACTGATTTTCAAGCAGAAAACAAAACAGCCGGGCAATGATAGAAAAGAAAAGAAAACAATCCTATGATAATTTCCAGTCGACGTAACTAGAATAACAAAGAAGAAAAACGAAATAAAGGCGCCAACATGATAATTAATAGAAGGGTTTCAAAAACGCACAATTAATAAAGGAAACAAAATTATTATTGATTTGGGAGACGAAGTTAATTAAGAATTATCGATTATTTTCGGGCACAGGGTCTAAACCCAGTTGCATAAAGAAAAAAATTTGAAAAGCATTTGGGAGTTTGTTTGTTTTTCCCTTTTATAAATTGATATTGAGAAACGATCAGGTCCATTTATAATAATCTAGTATAGGGGGAGGGTGCGAAATATTTTCCATTTAACAGAAGCAGAAGCAGTAAGTTAAATATTGATAACATTCCCTGAGTAAATAATCCTGGGTTGGTTCTTGAGGGAATTTAAGAAATGATTTCGTTATCTACTCTCTTGCGTTGTCATTTCCCTTTCGCTGTGTGTCTGTCTGTCTGTCTCAATATGACTCTCTCTGTCTAAGTATCTATCTCTAACTCTCTATCTCTCTCATTCTGTATCTGTCACTATCTCTCTCTGTATCTGTCTCCTTCTCTCTCTCTATATATATATAGAGAGAGAGAGAGACACACACACACATGCATATACAGAATATATATATATATATATATATATATATATATATATATATATATATATATATATACACATATATATATATATTGTTGTAGGATCCACCTAATTTGCATAGTGGAGTACCGGCCATATAAATATGGTTGGTACCGGGAAGAGTGAGGAATCAAATGATTCAAGCAGAGACTCTGCCCGACTCAGTCAACACATTCTCCAGGAACAGTCTTACCAGGAATATACAAAAAGACTATATGTAAATATTGTGTACACTTTCTTGTTTCAATACATTTTGTTCTAAGTACATTTTGTGTTGCATTATTATTCCATGCATTAGTCAGGTTTCAACATATATATATAT
>CAHIKZ030000128.1:625000-705000 GCA_903632075.3 Acanthosepion pharaonis | reverse complement strand
GTTTTCTTCTCATGTAGATGTTCTTCCTAAGAATGATTCCAATATGGTGAATGTGAACGAAAAAAAACTGGAAAAGTCATCAAATTTTTTTTCTATGCCGTGTCTGTCCAGGGTTTGGGCGATCCTGGATCTCCACAACACCTATCCCTCGTAGGCCTTAGAAGCGTGTCTTTCTTTGATAATCTCCCACCTCACACAAGTTCTACCATTAAGTGACATGCTTCTCTTCACTTTACCCTGAGTGAGTTAAAATTTCAATGTCCTTTTTCCTATTTATGTGTCGAATAATTTTTAGATGTCTCTTTATAATTCGGAATATAAGTTCTATTTTTAGTATCATTATTTTTAAAATTCTACGTTGATCGCTCGCTCCGTCCATGGCATTATTAATATTATTCTGTAGTATTGCAATTCTCTTGCCGCCTGTTTTTCTTCATCTGTGCTTAGATTATCCAGCATTTGCTGGCGTACAAGATGGTACGTTTTTCTTTGTTTCTAAAGAAATTTTCCAGTATCTTAATATTTTACTTAGCTTTTGGAAGGCACCTTAATTATTGCTAATGCGCGTTAGCTTTTCTCTATGGTTGGCTTTTTAAAGTCTATTTTTTTTATACATGTGTTATATTTAAAATTATTTATTAGATGTGTATACTTGTATTTGAATTATAATTATATTTTGGGGATTGGAGGTATCTAAGTAGAGCTCCTGATATGGCGTCTAGTCTAGAATCTCTATCCCACAGTTGTAATGTGGCCTCTCTCTGTCTCTTCTACAAATATTTTCACGGCAGCTGTTCCGACGAGCTACTTTCGCTGATTCTCAGACTGCATGAATATAAGCGAGCTACCAGGCTGGCATTTCTGTCCGACACTTTCATTGTCAAAACGGTTTAATGTATCCGTCACTTCTCAAATATCTTTTTCTCCTGCACTTCCTGACTTTGGAACTCCCTTCCCCTTACTTGCTTCCCCGATGTCTATAATCTTCAAATATTCAAATGTAATGTCAATCGTCATCTGACATCCTGAGCTTGTTCCTGGTCCTTCTCTGTAGCCTTTTCTCAAACACGTCCCTTTACTCTTTTTCTCAATCTTCTGTAAACCTTTGCTTGCTAGTGGCACTCACACCTTGCTTGGGGTGAATTGCCTTAGCAATGTTTTGTATATGTGTATATATTATTATTTTATACTATATTATTTTTATTTTTTATTCGTTTATTTCACTATTTTATATTATTTTTTATATATTAATATAAAATATATATATTTTATATATTATACATATATTTTTATATTTTTATTTTATTTACCTCACCAGCCAAATAAAATGGACTGCTCTAATATCATTGTAGTTCGATATATATATATATATATATATATATAACGTTGAGTTTCAGTCAGCACCTGACGATTCCGTTGCGCATGAAACTCAGAGGTGTTGTATATGTGGAGAAGTGTATAATTATTATTATTATAAAAACTATTCTACTCAGATAGTAGTATTTTTTTTCTTGAATAAGATGGAGCATTGGCATGCATTGTTACAAATTTATATTCTTCTTGAATAACTGTACATCTTATTCCTTCAAAGTTCTCCGTATGGCTGAGCCCACGTATCGTATTATCACTGTCCAGGACTCAACGTAGAGCCATCACTTCACAACAAAAAATTTAACCGTCCCGATTTGTTTAGGTTTCAACCTACATGAAGAGTTTCCACCGCTAGCAACGTCGCGTTTGTGTTATTCGTCTGGAATCTATGCTGATCATGTATTCACCGAGCAAAAGAGATATAGAATAATCGACCTTTACTTGTTGTTGACCACTTAATTCCAGTTTCCTTGTAAATGTCTTTTAAAGAAATCTAAGTATTACATAGTTTGCTATTGAATGCGCTTTAGGAAGAAAATATTAGACGGCACGAAAGAGATTTATTCATAAGTTCTCTTTTGATACAGGACATGAGAAAGAGGCAGAATATGAGCCAAGTTACCTTCTCGCTAATGCATCTAGGAACATCGAAGATAATTCAAAGAACCACGTTACATCGATCTTTACATCCTCCGGTGTTGTTTCACATACTAAAACCACTGAAGATTTGAAACTTTTTACCCGCCATATTAATTTATACGTACCATTTGAAAAACTCCAAACGCGCTATTAATTTGAGACTGCAAAATTCAGGAAAATTCATAAAAGTCTTTGATATGTTTATGCAAAACCAACCGACACTTCTAAATTCGCAAATAAATGCAACCAACTGTTAGCCAAAAAAAAAAAAAATATTTCAAAATAAATTATTGTTGTGACAAGTAATGGTTAAGAAATAACAAAACAAGAGGCGGCAGATAAATAGAATATTGAATAGTAAATACAATAGAAGTATGTTAAAAGGCCGAGTTTAATGTGGGTCATCCGAGTCAGTAGGCTCGTCAAAAAATCCCCGTAGAACACGCAAAGAAGTCTTCGGGTCTGACTACTTCCCCGGACGTAACTCTGCCATTCGGCATAACCTCGTCCGGGTTCCTCTCTGCCCAAAGCAGAGAGTTAGACAGGAGCTGCGAACAGTGAGAGCCTCAGTAGAACAGTCTATATTACTGTTTCCTCGAGGCTTTCTTTTCTACTACTTTATAGTAAGTGGAAGAGTCCCTAAGAGACTCATTAGAGGGAAGACACCACAACATTATAATTCAATTATCGATAACTTATGAAGTCCCTAATAATCTGACAATCAGCGTACATACATTTATATATATAAATATGTGATACTATTCTCTTTATATATATATATATATATATATATATATATATATATATATATATATATATGATAGAAATTATTAGGGGATTTGATAATTATAATTAAGTAATTCATCGAGTCGGAAAGAAAACTCAACAGAATGCAGAAAGCACTGGACGGCCGTTTCGTCCTATATTTAGGACTCATCAGCAGTGCGCATCCACTACCGAGAATTGAAACCCTGACAGTTAGGTTATCAAGCAATATATATATATATATATATATATATAGGTGATGAAGAAGAAACTGGATAGACTCGATAAAGCGCTGCTACTCACAAATTCCATATTGATATTCATTCAAGTATTCATAACCCAAGGGACTGTGCCCCAAGAGCTGCGACTTTCCTTTCCCACGGACCCCACAATTTTTTTCTTCATTAGCTGTGTCTAGCAAGGATGTAAAGTAATAGAATTTTGAGGATTTAGGCAAATCATGATAGTAATTCATTGAATCCTCAACTGAATCCAGAAAGCATTGGGCGGCCCCAAAACAGACGAAACAGCCGTCCACTTCTTTCTGCATCCTGTCAGCGAGGTCCGTGGTTACAGTGGCTATGACTGCGTTGTATCGAAACGGTTCGGGTTTGAATCTCGGTAGTGTATGTGCGTTGCTGATGAGTCCCAAAAATAGGACGAAACGAACGTCCACTTATTTCTGCATTCTGTTGAGGATTCTTCGAGACCAGATATCGATATATATATATATATATATATATATATATATATATATATATATATGATTTGTTATATTTGTTAGTTTAGTAGTGCGAAAATGAAGAAATAAACGACTTTTAAACACGACACTACAAATTTAAATAAATTTTATTATTGAGTATTACTTTTCCTACAAATCGAAAGAAAAAATTACAAAAATCCTCGCCAAACAGTCATTTGTATTATTTTCTGACCACCTCGAGGAATATTTGCATTATTATGATAGAAAATAAAATGGACCGCCTATGAGAATCACTGTGTCATGTATTTATGTAGTCTTATGTATGCTTGTAATTTCCTAGCAGAAGCAGGCAAGGAAGCTATGTTAATATTATGCGTACGTTTGTAAAATAAAACTCAGTTCGCAGGATTCTAGTATGCTTAATTAATTTGCTTTTAAATCACTAGTCTTTGTAAGAAATTATTCGAATAAAATATACGAAATTCTTTGAGCTTTCAGCCTGTCTAAAACAACGAACAAACGGCCTTAGTCAAAGTTTTACGGAAAACAATAAAAAAAACAACAATTATCTAGCTTAAAACCATATATATGTGTAAGAAAAATTAGGATCCAGAAATTTAAAGTCTGATATTACCAAACTCAGAGTACTTTGGTCAATATATATTTCCGGAATTATTTAGTATCTGTTTTTTTGAAGGAAAATATTGTTGATAATTTTCTGAAGTGAGCTTTCAAATTTTCGTAGCATATGATAAACAGCGCGTTTCATAAGACGTCACTGATTGGTGAATATATTCAAACTGGAGCTTACGTGTTGCCCGAAATATGTTCATTTTGTATTTAAGTATTATTATTACTTATATCATTTGCATTTTTCTAAAATTCTTCAACGGGGTTCTACATACTATTTATATAGATGTGTACTTTTATGTAGCAAAATATATTACAGTATTGGTATAATTTTGTGTATCACATTGAAATTAGGCATATTTCTTATGCGTATATTGAATAAGTTTGGCTGAGTTAGTTTTCACTCGAATCATTTCAGCAAGTTGTTTCCAATTGTCTCGAATTATAAGAGCTGTTTTGAGTTAATCCAGGTTTTTTAAGCCCAGTATTTTGCATAAGTTTATCGGGAAACGATACAAGTTTATCTGATTTTTAAGAAAAATTATATTTAGTGAATTTAAAAAACTAAACTTAAAGATAATTGTCTCTTCTAATTTGAAAAAGATAACTTCCTCGACGTAACTCTAGACTTACCAGGCAACACATACCAACCTTATAGTAAAACCTAATGCTAACCCTTTATATACACCCGAAGTCAAACCACCCTCCATCCATAATTAAACATATACCCTCGTCAATAGAAAATAGAATTAGCATTAACTCCGCTAACAAGGAAATATTCCAACAACACAATGGCTTCTATAACACTGCCCTAAAAAAATAGTGGTTATAAAATGCCCTACCTTAACTATAGAGACGATTGCACTGGCCATAAGAAAAAAAAACAGAAAAGAAAAATTATTTGCATATATCCAGGTGTTCAACCAAATGGTTAGTATTAAACTAGGACATAAATTCTAAGCTCTAATAGATAAAAACTTCCCCACCAATAGTAAGCTTAGTAATATATTCAATAAGAACAGCCTAAAACTGAGTTACAGCTGCTCTGAAAATCTTGAACGTATAATAAAAAATACAATAATAAGATCTTGAACGAACCCCCATGTCTGAATAGTATTAATAAAAACCCTGCACTTATATCAGACAATAAAAGGGAAAAATTGTGTAATTGTAGAAACCTAGAAGACTGCCCATTAGAAAATAAATGATGCAATAAATCTGTGGTATACCAATGTACTATATCATCCACTGAGAGTCCTAGCACTAATATGATATGCATTGGGTCCATGAAGAATGATTTTAAAGATAGAAGGAGGCAGCATAAGTGCTCTTTCAATAATATAAATAAAATAAATCAGACTTCCCTATCTAAATATTTTTGGCATCTGAAGGAAACAAATAGGACACCTAAAGTAAAATGTAAAATTATAAACAGGGCTAGAACATGTAAAACTTGGGATGACCCATGTCCTTTGTGCCTCCATGAGAAATTGCACATTATTAAGCTTCTAAATAATAATAATCTATTAAACAATAGACATGAGTTAACGGTTTTTTGTCGACATCATCTGATTCATGATTTGAATAATTAGCTAAAAACAAGCATGCAATATAATAACTTGATTAATCCATAGCCCAATCCTCAGATTCATGGTTTGAATAATTAGCTAAGAACAAGCATACAATATAATAACTTTCATAATCCATAGCCCAAATAAATAGTTTAAATACCCTACAAAAAAGATAACCCATTATGATGTCGTCAAAAAACATGTTACGGCAGTTTTTTTTTTATATGCACAAATCCCTTTCATAAAAAAAATAAGATAAAAAAAATAAATAAATCTCCATAGACAAGCATACCAGACTATATATATATATATATATATATATATATATATATATATATATATATATATATATATATATAATATTTCAGAAATATATATATATATATATATATAAACATTCTGTATCACATGAATAGTACAAGGTAATAATTTAAGCTTTGTCCAACCATACTAACTTGGGTTTTTTCAACTTCAAAATGGTACAGGTACGGTCAATTCATAATTTAACACAAACCCAGCATGGATGTGAGTGTCATCTCCAAGCCGCTCAATGTAACGGTGTTCACTATCATATGCACAAATCTGCAGTAATGAAGATTAGGAATTTGATAACCATCACGAGTCATTAGAACTGTGCACTCCGAACAAAATCTTTATCGCTTTTTCTTCCTTAGGCCCTCTTTTTAAAACTTTGATCACAACTGAAATAATAGTAAAGTCAGCTCATACACTCGTATGTGTAGTGGTAATTGTAAAAACAGCTTGCAAAATATTTGACTGCGCGATTTTAGAAATCTATATATTTTAAAACAACGTTACATGTGTCATCTAACATTCTCTTTTCTTCTTTCGAAAGCATTACGATAGCAAATTGCTATCTAACATGGGAAATATAAACTGTTGCTGTTTTCGTAGCTCAAGCTGATAACTTACAACGACTCAGGGAATTCCAAAATCTAGAAAGAGGCCAGGACATTAGTTTACAATGTCGGAAACGAGCTGGAGGCCTATGGCGACATTCGTTACCACGAAAAATATTCTTCGCGGTCGAATGTAATGACGGTTACTTTTATCCAACAGATCTCGGATATCATCCAGGATGCTAGGATCTATCACCAAACAGATGAAAGTGGCATAGTCGACAATCAAATATGTGGTATGTTGATGACGAAAGAAAGATCTGGTACAAAAATTCAAGAGATATCAGAATGGTCTGATCGAATTACTCTGCTCTATCTCTGACCTGTCAGATTAGATCACAGGAAATGACAGCTAAATCTGATCCGATCCCACTACGGTTACCTTGTTTTTGGACACCTATTTCACGTGTCGTACAGCGATTATTATTGAAAATATTCATGGTGAGTTTCCCAATTTTTTCATTCTCTTCCCTAGTCTAGAAATATCAATAAGGTGAAAATTCCCTTTAGATTACACGCTTCTCCTAATTGTAAAACACATCACAGAAACTGTTTCGTTTCCCCAATAATCATGGCTTGACAAGCACAAACTTCATTTGCAGGTTTTAAATTATAAGTGTTATTATTGTTTCAACAGTTGCTACACTGTAAACATATATACATTACAAGACAGAACTTCTCAGCTTGCCTGTTTGTTTCAGCATAGAGATTCCGTCAAAATGCAACTAGCAAAATAGGATAATATACGGAGAATTACTAAATTTATTTTTCTGAGACAGAAATTTTGATGCAGACTCTTGACAACTAATAAACGCTATCAGATATGAAGTATGTTTGAATATCAAAAGAGACGATGACGAAAGAAATATCTGGTACAACAATACTAGAGATTTCGGAATGGTCTAATCAATATACTCTATTATTTCTCTGACCTTTCAGACTGAACCCCAAGACACGACAGCTGTCTCTTATCCGATTCCACTATTATTCCCTTATTTTTGCACACTTGTTTCACGTGTCATGCGGCAATTATTCTCGTAGCTATTCATGTTACATATCTCTATTTTTATCTTTCGCTGTCCTAGTCTAGCAATGCCAATAAGGTGAACATTTTTAGTTGGTTGATTACCACCTTAGCTCACGGAGTGATCTGGATTCCGGGTCTCTGATAAACAATCCCTCTGAAAGCAATTATAAATTTGACTGGATAAAATAATATAGACTGTTTCTTATTTTGGGGTAAAACCTGTTGTGTTCTATGTCGCATATGTCTGAATTTCTTCTCATCATTCGTGTGTATGCATATGTGCGTGTGTTAGTGTTTTTACATGTCTCAACACGCTAGCCTGCTACTCCAAGGAGATTGGTAGCCAGCCCCATATCCAATTTTTTTTTTTTTTTTTATTCAGATGAGTCCTGCTAGACTGGTTACCGACCGAGGGTAGAGGCCCTAAGTTATCCTGCTATTGAACCGATATCAAACAAATATAACCTACTTTATATATATATATATATATATATATATGAAAATGAAATTAATTGAATAAAGTAACTAATACACAACAGATTCATAAAATCAAAAGAAAATGGTTGAATTCATCAACACAGATATAATGACAATATTCTCCACACGTGACAAATACTGACGTTATTTTTCAGTTAAAAATTTGAAAATAGCGTTTCTCTACATTCCAGTTGCTAGGTACATTCTCTCTCTCTCTCTCTCACTCTCTATCTATCTATATCTATACCTATATATATATATATATATATATATATATATATATATATATATATATATATATATATATATATATGAAATGGACGAAGTCCGACAATTATTTAAAGACATTTTATGTTTAACATTCTTTTTATAGATACAAGTATTTAAGTAAATGCTCTGTTTAAATAAACAGTATTAAATAACATTATTGGTTTGAATGTCCGAGAAATTTTTCAGAAGGACAAATATTTTATATGAAAACTTCTCGGACATCCAGGCCGGTCAACTAGCCTTTTGGACGGGTTTAGATGGGTTTTATTTTTGGCTGGGCCTACGGGCTCGACATACCCACATTAAAAAAGGCCTTGTGCCACATTCAATTCCGGTGGGTGAATTGATAAATACCATCTAAAAAAAAAGAATACCTGCTCGGCCCGGTGGCTAGGATCAAAGTGTAGTATCTGCGCTTTGTGAGCTGCCGAGCCGGTGTTCGTCGAACTCTCTGCTTGCAGAGAGGAACCTGGACGAAGCTCCGCCGAAGGGTGGGGTTTCGTTCGGGGAGGTTGACGGAACTAGCCCGCTTGGACGGGTTTAGATGGGTTTTATTTTTGGCTGGGCCTACGGGCTCGGACATACCCACATTAAAAAAGCCTTTTGTGCCACATTCAATTCCTGTGGGTGAATTGATAAATACCATCTATAAAAAAGAATGTTAAACATAAAAATCTCTCTCTCTCTCTCTCTCTCTCTATATATATATATATATATATATATATATATATATATATATATATATATATATATTGATTTCCCGTTCTTTATGCAACTGGTACAAGTTATAATTTTATGCAAAATCCAATAGTTTAATGAGCGTAAAATTAAATGGAGAGGAGAAATATAGGAAAAAAAAGCAGCTTTGTAAAAGTTAAATGTACATACTCGAAAGTGGTTTACAGTTATGATGTTGTTTCTAGAGAAAAACTTTAAGATTGTCGTACCTAAGGACGGTGGCAAGTCGTCGGAGTTTTGCTAATTAAACCATTTCAACGTTTTAAATACGTGTGCGAAAATATTTAACGTAAATTCTTTCACAGATTAGCAGTCGCGATTAGGTTCCATAGCTGAGGCTCTGCTATAATACTAAGAAGATTTCTCGACTATTCCCATATTTTTCTTGCCTAGTATTATGAGTACCTTGGTCTGGCAACATCAAATATCATTTGAAGGTGCATTTTTTTTTTATTTCTACAGCCATTACTTCTTTGTAAATTTTGTATATTAACTTTCAGGATTCGTCATGAATATCTTTTCCTGTACGATCATTTCCTCTATGATCACCGAAATTACGCAACTGGTCAGTACATAAATTGGGTGACCGATTAGAAATCCCATGTGCTCTTAACTTAGATGTATGGATGGTGTAATGAATAATGATTGGGACTTGTTAAGTTGCATCAAGCTTTATTTTTTTATTGATTTCAAATATCCAAGAAAATTGCCTCTTGGTATTCCTACGTGCACTTCCCACACAGTAACTCCACCATCATGATAGTTTGGCCATACGTGTTATGAATAATCATGAGGGGTCTCCACTTATTTCTTTACTCCCCCTCTTTGAGAGAGTTATTTCTGTTTACTGTTCCTATAAAATGACACTCTACGGGAACCTTGTATTCTCAGTTGAATAAAGCTTTCTTAAAGCCTAGATTTGCGTACTTTTGTCATGACAATACATATTATTTAACAATACAGTTAACTGTTTCTCTGTTCATTATATCGCATTCGTTATTCGTTATTGACTTTTAATATGACTGAATCATTGAAAAATGTAACAAAAATAAATAAAAGAAACTAAATTAAAAATGTTAAAATAAGACCGAATCAGATATTTTGGCAGTCATCCCTAGCGTAGAATGGGATTACTGTTTCTTTGTTTCCTGGAAACATTCCGTGTAACTGCAGACGATAGCAGGCTCTGAGTACCACTACTCTAGAGTGTCCTAGGTATTCTATACGATTTCATGATCATTGATCTATAAAAGAACGATAATTGAGCCAATTTTGTCTTTTACTGCGCCATAACTAGGCTGTTGAACACTGCAATTGGGTGCTGGAATTTTAAAACCACATCATCTGGTTTGTGCAGTTAGGACTGTATCTCTTTCTGGCAATGGCTCTGTAATAGTGTGGATGTGTGTTCTTTTCGCAAGCGGTTGTTTTCCAACACAACTTGTTTGGAAATTAAAATTAACGACAGAATTGATTTTTCAAAAAATCCAACGTGGTAGTATATTTATATCTTTTTATATATAAATGGCGACGTCAGATTAAAAAAAAAATGACTCAAGGAAATTTTTTCAGAAACAATGACAAAAACGTTTTCATGAGAACTGAACATACACATGATGCTGCCTTTAAAAACAAAAATGGTGGGTTAGTTAAATTATTACAATTTATTAAAATTAAAATGTTTGAAATGGAAATAATTAATGACCTTGAGAAGAATTTAGAATATTTTTAATCAACTTAAAAGGAAATGTTATAAAAGAGAATATTTCGATTTTAATAAATCTCTCGTTATCATACTATTATGTTTAACTATTCCGCAAACAGCAAATCAGGTCGACGGATGACATTGAAGCATAAATCACGACCCTATAATTCATCAGCCTCATATAGTAATATTATGCAGTTAATTAAAAAGGCAAGGAAAGACGAAATTTGAACATATTCAATCTTCAACCGTCGTATCAATATATCAGATGCTGATTAACAAAGAAAAAAAAATGAAAAGAAATCACTGAGAAATTTATTTGAAGACAGAAATTTCCTAAATGTCATGGAAAATGTAAATTACTTGAATTTGGGAGATTAATAAATGAAACTTGAATTAAATACATCTAACTATTTTTTAGTTTTTACCAATTTATTGATAATTTGGTTAATTTGCATTTATCACCCGTGCTCAGTTCGCATTAAAAATTTACAGAATACTTACATTTATGTGTAATTGTACATGTTTCTTTCGAATCTGGCTTGATAAATTTAATAAAAATCTACCGTATTGGAGTTATCGGCAATAAAATTTCGTAGTCATTCGCGTCGGGGCAGCCATTATTGGTGTTATTTGCACACATTCGCTGCGGAACAATTATGAGTGGGATATTCACTTGTTTTGATTATTGCGCACTCAATATAGTTATCTTGCGCAGTAACTGAGAAAATAAGATCAGTAAAAATAAGGCTGTGAACTAAATTCTTCCGCGCTTAAATTTCCGCAGTGAATGTATGCAAACAACGCCAGTAATGGCTGCCGCCAACGACGCGATTGAATCCGAAATTTTACTGTTGATAACTCCAAAACGGTAGATTTTATCAAATTTATCATGCCAGATTCGAATGAAGCATGTACATTTATATATAATTGTAAATATTACAGGAATTTTAATGCGAATTGAGCGCGGTGCTAAACTGCAAATCAACTGATTTTTAGGTGAGTTGTCATTCGTTTTTTTTTTCAGGCAAGTGAACGCCAGACTATTAATAAGGTATTTTAAAGTTGCAAGTGGAACTAATACGAATGAGGTTGTATGTTTTATTGTAGTACGCAAGAAGCACGAATTAATCTATCGTTTACTTATCTGTTTTCAAATAAAACCATTTTGTTGAAGCATATTTATATGTTTTCTAGCAGCAAGTTAACGCAAAACTAATATCCTCTGTGACTGGCATTTGTATGAGGGAAATTCGTTTTGACTCCCTTTAATCTATTGTTTCTAGCGCTCGACAGATGTAAACATAATTACCACGTAGAACATATTTTGTAGCCCTTTTCTTGTAAAATTTCGCTCACTAACACAAGTCAAATTCAGACGTCTCAGTTAATTTGAGTAATCTTAACACATGTCCATAATAATGTGATATTTAATTTCGAATTTATTGTGATGTCCCCAGAGAGGAGGGAACTAACTGCTCATATATAATAACCAAATAAACTTCAGTTTAACTGAAAAGTAACTCCCTATATAATGTTTGATGGACTCTCTCGTCTTGTAGAAATACTAGTTAAACGGGTGAGTCCGTCATATATAAATAGTTACTTTTCAATCACCTTGCAGACTCGCAATCAATTACCTGACAAGAGATACCTATGTCTGGATAGAGGAATTTGCTAACTATTTATTTCTTTATTTCCATATATACTTTTTTTTATTAATACAGATATTATTTTAGTAGATAGATGTATTATATTAGATATTCTGTTTTTAAATATCGAAATTAATATCTACCTGCGTTGATAGGGAGATATTTTTTTTAATTATTTCATCCCAAGAAAGACGGGAATGCCATTAGTACGCAGACGACAGCAGGGAGTGAAAGTAAAAAAAAAAGAAAAAGGAGAACTGAGGGAAAAATCATGTCTCAGGACAAAATTATAACAAATACTTTTTATGGACTATTTACATTGTTCGGGCTGTTGTCCTCATCTTTCTCGCCATATTAACGATGTTTCGGACGTAATACGCTCCGGCATACTGCAGGTCATCTTTGTCGGAATTTCGAATCAAACAGTTTATTTAGTCCATGGGGGAAGACTGGTACGTGTAATTAGAACATTTTACCCGTTGGGTTAAATTTCTGTTCGAAATTCCAACAACTATAAACTGAAGAAGACCGGAGCGTACAACGGTCAAAACGTTGTGAATGTGGCACCGAGGATAAGAACAACATTTCACAATGTTGGAAATTTGAAGAGTCAGAGGGATTTGCTACATTAACTTAGGGGTTTTCGTTTTAATGTAACGCTCTACTTTGAGATCCTCTCATTGTATTGAGTGAGTTTAGTATATCGAAAATATTTGCATGTTTTAACATTTGACCTATATAACGTTCGATATTCCAATCTCTTCAGTGTAGAAATATTCCTGAAATTTATTTATCTTCAGATTTCATCAAGATTACAAAATTTGCTTTTTCTTACTTAGTTATTACAAAGAATTGACATTGACTTTACCTGTTTCTAATTCTATGGAATATTTTTCTTGGATCTTTAAAATTTTCGGCCATGTTTTCCTCGGCCAGATTCATCTGTTATTTATCTGATAAGTATTTATGTTTATCATAGATATCATTCTCATATCTCTGTCTCTTTTCTCTGTCTATCTCTGTTTTGTCTGTCTGTCTGTCTGTCAGTCTGTTTGTCTGTCTCTCTCTCTCTCTCTCTCTCTCTCTCTCTCTATATATATATATATATATATATATATATATATATATATATATTCCGTGCAAAATTATACTGAATAGTGATAACGAATCGTCTCGGAATTTCTAATGTTATTTATCAATCTGGGCATTAGAATAAGTTAGCCATGTTGCTACTGTTTATTTCAAAGCGCGTATAACTACCATCTAATTTGTAATTACAGATTCAGTCACTCAGGTGTGAATAAAAATATCTACCGAAGATAATCGATATCTCCATCAGTTATCTAATAATCTTTCTGCCGTCTGTGTATAAATGAAGTTACAGCAAAAGTTTATTCAATAAATTTTTGCCTGTTCACTTCGTCCAAGGATGTAGCGTCGCCTTTCATAGCCTTCAAATATTGTCTACATTTGAGAGAGAGAGAGAGAGAGAGAGAGAGAGAGAGAGAGAGAGAGAGAGAGAAAGACACATTAATGTTTCATATCTGATTTCTTCAGGCAGAATAGATCGAGCGTATAATCTTATAAATATATACATTCTGATGCTTCTTACCTTTTTCACATAAAATTTTGTTCGATTTTGCAAAAATCAGAAATGTAACTTCATAAATACCAATTTGATATTTTAATCAACCGATGTATATATAAATTTCCAGACAGATTTATCTATTGGCATCAAACCAAAGTGTGTTTTCTTTTTCATTTCAGTCTGTCTTCACTTTCTCTGCATTTATACAAATAAAATCTCTCTCCCTTTACCTCTCTATCTTTCTCTAGCTCACACACACACACACACACACACATATATATATATATATATATATATATATATATGCTAAAGGGACAATATGAATAGAGAAAAAAGGGAAAACTCCTATTTGCTTTTCCACATGACGGGTTGACTCAAGCATTGTTAGTTCATTTGGGTAAACCTTATTGTTCAGATAGTCCGCTATTTTTTGTGAAAGCGACACAAGTCTTCGTGACCACGGATTTTGGGTATACTGACGTTGTTTACCTGATCATGACAGATTATGTGCTCTCTGCCAGCAAATGGAACTAACGTACGTTCAAACTGTTTTGTAGTAAAAATCACTGATGGGCTATGTTTGTGTTGAGCAAATACAGATGTGACTGAGTATGTCTATGCAACAGGGATGACTAGCATCTTCTGTAGAGAGATGTTCTCGGAACAAGAGAATAGCCAACCATCACATTACATACTACTACTAATACCACTAGCACTACAACTACTAGTACTAATAATAATAACAATAATACCTGTAATATAACGTACTTCAATCCGAGCATATTTTTATCGTTTCCACAATAATATAAGTAGCATATTATATATTATTATACACACACACTCACACCCACACAAACACACACGCACAAACACACGCACCTAAGCACACCCATACATATATATGTATGTATAAGTACAGTGTTGGTACACATGCAATGAAATTCCAGTAAACATAACACACTTTAAAGTGTGACTAATAATGAGTAGACCTAATGAGAGTGATAATAATAGTGATCTTGTAATATTTATATGTTATAAATAGTGATCTTGTAATATATATATATATATATATATATATATATAATAAAAAGGCTTAAACACTAATATTCCATGGTCATAATTTATTCCATTGGAATCGTAAATACGATCCATTTCATCAGACCTACAAATTCAAAAAGAAAACAGAAAAGAACCCACTCCGGAAATAAAAACAGAATTTAGAGAGAGTGTAAGTATGAGGAGGAAGGAGATTAAACCTTAACAGAGAGAATTTTAGGAGAGATGGGTGGAAGGGGTTTAATTAAGAGAAAAAATGAATGTTGACGGATATCTAATGCATAAAGATACATTTCGTGGTGACATACACACACCATAGACAATCTAATGTTAGAATAAGAGGGAGGGAAAGACGGGGTGGGGGAGAGAGATGGGACGAAGGAAAAATCCTGAAACATACAACCTGAGATCCAAGAATACTCCACCGTGTAACAAGCTACTTGGACCGTTCAAAGGCGATTTGATTGATTTAATTAAAAAGATTAAGTTCAAGAATTATCATAACTACTTCCAAACCAAAATTGGTAGAGACATTAAAAACATCAAGAAATCTAATAAATTATGGATTAAATCCGACAAATTCAAAAATTTCTGTAAAATTAAACCTTCTGAATATGACAAAATCGTCACTGACAAAATTACCAGCTCTTATAAAAAAGACAAAGACAATATCACCTTATCATCTATCAATGAAGACATCTGCAAATTTGCTAACAAATATGGAGTTTCTGACAGAATGGGCAAATTTAATATGAAAGATGCATACATTTTCTTCAAAGATAATAAGCCGAACTTTATCAATAGCTTGCAGTCCCGTCTAATTAATCCCTCCAAATCTGAGTTGGGATTAATTTCCAAGAGTATCATAAAGGAAATAACATCTTGTGTCCTGGATAAATACCATGCCAACCTTTGGAAAGACTCGGCGGAGACGATTAAATGGTTCCGAAATATCCCTAACAAGCGTAGAGCCACTTTCATCCAATTTGACATCTTGGATTTTTACCCTTCTATTTCGGAGGAACTATTAATTAATAGCTTCAATTTCGCCAAAGGATATACCCAAATAACGGATAATGATCTGGACATTATTTTAGCGTCAAGAAGATCAATACTTACATACAATGACGCTACTTGGGTGAAAAAGAATTATGGTAGTTTCGATGTACCTATGGGAGCCTTTTATTCTGCCCAAATTGCAGATCTGGTGGGCATATATATTCTTGACACCTTGAGTAGAGTAGTTAACCTTAACCAAGTCGGAATTTATAGAGATGACGGCCTAATCATTGTCCCAAATAGCAATGGTCCCTTGACTTCCAGCTTACATAAGAAGATAATTAGGGCCTTCAAATACTTAGGCCTTAAAATTGAAATATCTTCCAACCTGAAAATAGTCAACTTTTTGGATATTACACTCAATCTATCGAATGATACCTTTAAACCCTTCCATAAAGTTGATCAAACATCCATATACATCAACATCCACTCTAACCATCCTGAACATGTGATAGATCACATCCCCAAAATTGTGAATGCGAGAATAAATAGGTTATCTTCTAGCCAAAAAAATCTTTAATGATAATAAATTTAAATACAATCAGGCTCTCAAAAATAGTGGTTTTAGACAAGAATTAAGCTTTAATGGAGAACTTGTAAATCAGAATAATAACAAAACTAAGAACAGAAAGAGGAAGGTAATATGGTTCAAGCCACCATATTGCAGGCTCTCTAACATTGATATAGGAATCGGGGCTAAATGTAAGTATGAAAATGTAATATAAGAGGCAACTCTCTTTCCCGAGGAAAATATAAACGAGAAAAAAAGATACATAGGTATATCCGCCGGTGATTGGAAGCAGCGTCTATACAACCATAGGCGCTCATTTAGATATAGATGTAGACAGATTTCCTTATCCAAACACGACTGGGAACTGGTGTATAAGGGATTAAACCCAATTTTGAAATGGAGATACCTATCAAGAGCCAGAACACCTAATAACTTCCGCGATCGGTGTGATCTGTGCATGGCGGAAAAAATCTTCATTATCAAAGATAAGAATCGAGATGAACTGCTGAATCTTCGTAATGTGATATTCTCTAAATGTAGACATAAGAAACGATTCAAAACATGAACACCGTTTTGTAACATGTTGACACTTATGTCATTTCCATCTTAGTCCAATAACATCGGGCATGATATTTCAATGGAATGACTATTATGTTTATTATGTTTATCTCTATATATATCATTGTGTACGTTTATGTGATGCGCTATGTATTTTTATACATATTTTTTTTTTTTTATTTTTTACACGCCCAAATGTTTGAAATGTTACTTATTTAGATTTTAAATTTTAATTTTATATATACATATATATATATGTGTGTGTGTGTGTATGTGTACGTATATGTATATATATATATGTATATGTATGTATATGTGTATATATATGTATATGTATGTGTGTGTATATATGTGTATATATGTGTATGTATATGTATGTAAGTGTGTATATACTTATGTATGGAGGTGTTTATGTATGTATGTTTATATGTATATGTGTGTGTATGTATGCATATGTATATATATATATATGTGTGTGTATGTGTGCATGAGTAGATACATGTGTATGTGTATGTGTGTGTATGTATGTGTATGTGTATATATATATGTGTGTGTGTGTATGTATATATATATAATGCATGTGTGTATGTGTATGTGTATGTATGTGTATGTGGATATATATGTATATGTGTGTATACTTAGCTGTGTGTGTATATATGTGTACATATGTAGGGGTGTGTATATAGGTATATGTATGTGTATGTATGGATGTGCATGCATGTGTATATATGTATATTTATGTATACGTATATGGATGTATGTATGTGTAGATGGATGGACATATATGTAGATGGACGTATATGTAGATGTGTATATATATGTGTGTGTATGTTTTGGTATGTATGTACTCATATATATTTGTATATGGGTGTATATGTACGTAGATATATGTGTATATATAGTTAGACGGATAGATATAAGGATACATTGTCTATTTGTTTAAATAATTATATAGAAATGTAAGGTTTTAGGTATATATGTTTATGTGCACGTATGCGTATGTCCGTATGTATATATGTGGGTAAATGTGTGTATATATATGAAGGACTGGGTGCGGATGGATGTATGTGTGTATATATGTATGTATGTGTGTGTATGTATATTTTGTATATTTTTATATTTTTGGTTTATATATATATATATATATGTGTGTGTGTGTGTATGTGTGTGTATATGTGTATATATATGTGTGTGTATGTGTATATATGTAAGGGTGTGTGTATATATGTATGTATGTGTATGTGTGTGTATATATATATATATGTATATGTGTATATATTTATATACGTATGTATGTATGTGTGTATGGATGTGTATGTGTGCATACACACATATAGATGCATATGTATGTGTGTATGTATATATACGTGTATGTATATATATATATATATATATATATATATATATATATATATATATATATGTGCGTGTGTGTGTATGGGTATGTGCATGTGTACATGTGTATGCGTGTATATGTATGTATATGGATATAGATGAATATGTGTATGTGTGGATATGTGAATATATTTTTATATTTTTTATATTTTATATGTGTGTACATGGGTATATGTATGTGTGTATGTGGGTACACGCCTATGTGTATGTATATACATGTATATGTTATTGTGTGTATTCGCATGTGTTTTTGAACATAGAAATATCGGTTCTTGCTGGATTAGATAATCGTTATATTTATCTTCATATATTTATATTTGATTTGTAACCTGTAGTCAATATTAAATTTGTCAAATTTTCTCAATTACAAAGCGGCCCTTTAAGTAAACGCAATTTTACTTTCCGTCGTCCCATATCTCTCCGTCACCCCGTCTTTTCCTCCCTCTTATTCTAACATTAGATTGTCTATGGTATGTGTATGTCACCACGAAATGTATCTTTATGCATTAGACATCCGTCAACATTCATTTTTTCTCTTAATTAAACCCCTTCCACCCATCTCTCCTAAAATTCTCTCTGTTAAGGTTTAATCCCTCCTCCTCATACTTACACTCTCTAAATTCTGTTTTATTTCCGAGTTGTTTTTTTTTTTTCTGTTTTCTTTTTTGAATTTGTAGGTCTGATGAAATGGATCGTATTTACGATTCCAATGGAATAAATTATGACCATGGAATATTAGTGTTTAAGCCTTTTTATTATACTTATTCTGTCCTAGACATTGAGTTCTACATGGATTCTTCCTCTTGGAATTTTTTTTTTTTTTCTAAAATTTTAATGTATGGGTATTTATATATTTTGCATATGTATGTATATTTTCCACTAATATTATCTATCTATCTATCTATCTATCTATCTCTATCTATATATATATATATATATATATATATATATATATATATATATATTCAATAAAACACTTTAAAAGCAGCTACAGGTGCACGGAGAACATGTCACAAATAATAAAAAAGTACAACAAAACACCCGAATAAATTAGATCCACGTGTAACTGTAGAATAAAGAATGAACGTCCCTTAAACGGTAATTGCTTAAAAAACAACATATAAATTATAAATAAAATCAATTAACCAAAATAATTAATAAACAAATTAACCACCACTCCTGTTAGAATAGACGAAACACAACAAATAAAAATTAAAATTAAAATACATAACAAAAATTAAAAATAATCAACCGAAATAAATAAAGTAAATAATAATAAACTAATTAACAAACCAATCCCGCCAAAATAACTGATAGAATAGACTTCGGACGTAAAAATATCTATAACTGCTATATAATGATAAAAACAAACATTACTACGTTACTCAAAAAATAGAAAACCAAATAGAACAAATAAAAAATATACAATAGAAAAATGAGTAAATGAATAAAAATTAATCTAAATAAAAAATAAATGAACAAATTAACAAGTCGCCCCCGCTAAAATAACCGTTAGAATTAATAAAAATAAGCATTAATAATCAAAAGCAATTAAAAATAATCAATCGAAATAAATAAATTAATTAATTAATTAAAAAAATTTCCCGACAAAATAACAAAATAGACCACGGCAAGCAATCTAAACATTGGACGAATGAATAGCTTTCATTATCTTCCCAGACTAAATCAAATTATCAAATGAGCGACTTAAGCAATTCCCCCACCCAATTTTTATGTTAATAAAACATCAAAACCGAAAAGAAAACAATAATACAAATGAAAAGGAAAAAGAAATAAAATAAATTAACCCAAACAAATAACTTAATATACAAACAAACCACTCCCGCAAAAATAACCGCCAGAACAGATTAGATCCAAATTATCACTGACCCATATATGTAAATTATTCGCGGCCTGGCGATTGCGTCTAACATGAAACAGCCTGTCGCCTCTGAGTGTTCACTGTTATATTTATATTTGCATACGCTCTATCTCTGATGTTGAGCACTTTATCCCATAAATATAGCATACCTTAAAATTATATTTCTTCATACATATATATATATATATATATATATATATATATATATATATATATATATATATAGATATCTATTTATCACGCGGGATAAAGGCATCGCCCTCTTTCGTCAAACCTTCAGTCTGTTGTGGCATAACAGATCAATCTTTCGTGACGCTCTTCTCTGCAAATGTCACAGACAAAGCTGGAATATAGAATGCCATACTGGCAAACTGTCTTTTATCTTGGTATTGTGCATCTTCTGAGGAACCTTTCCTTCTCTCCAGCAGAAGCTCAGTTGACTATGGAGTGATTTGAGTAAAGCTAGATTACCGGATTTCTTGTAATATGCAGTCTTTACCACACGGTTTAGTACAGATTAGAGCGTCAGTGTCTTTACCAAGATCTTCTTTTGTTGACTCAGAGTACAGCTCTTCCAGGACTCGCAGACCTTCAATAATATCAAATGCTTCTTTGATGATGGAATCTTCTTTTGAGTAAAGTTCTAAGCAGTACTCTACCCATCTTCCTCTTTGATTAACTTCTGCCATAATTAATTTCTCTATATTTTATTTCTGCGGTGAAAATTTTTTATTGTTTTGCCAGTTGCTTGTTTAAAGCCCTCGTAAATTGTCACGGTGTTGCCGTTGACATAATCTTGTTAGATTTTATCTGGGAGATAGTCTTTTACACAGCAATTTGCAGTTTGCTGTGTATTGCTAAGAGCTACTTTCAGGGCATTTATATATTTCTGGTTCCGCTTGACTCTAATCCTACATTGATGATCGGTTCTAATCTGGAGATGTTAATCTCAAACAAGTATTCGTTCTTGTGAACTTTCCATAGGTCAAAACTGCACCCTTGTAGATAGTATTCAGAAAAGAGTTCCCTCTGTCTTCTACACACTCTAAGGTGTCTCTGGGAAGCGCACCTTATGTCTCTCTAAAAACATCTAGGTTTTATCTAGACAAGCGGTTGCGTTAGATTTAATTCCCACCTAAATATTTATTCTTAGGGTTTCCTGTCTTTTAACTTTAATCGTAGATATTCTTAAGTTTAAACTTTATTTTTGATGAGAGCAGAAACTGGCCATTGTCGCACCTGACATATAATATATAATAGTAGTTTCCATTTATTTACCATATACTACGGTGAGCTAGTAGTTTTGGCCTTTAGATTTGATCAACGCCTACCTTCGTATTGCAATCAGCTAGAAGATAAATATGTTCATATGCTTCGATACGCTTGACGACGCTGTCAGGTTAAACATAGAACTGATTTTCAAATTTGGGCGCTGTTAGAACTGTTAGTGCACAGATGCACAGAAGGTTTACAGGCCTTCATTTTTAGAGAGGCGAATAATGTATAACTCTATGCCACACTCTAGAGATTCAGTCATACAGATCATGGTCTTCCAGATAGCATCTTGAACTCCATGTTCCCAGCATTTCATCGATGCCTCACTTATAAAAGAATAATGTTGTGGTTTTCATTGAGATATCCACTGTCTCTAAGTCATTTTTCATGTACAGCTACCACGTCAATGTTTAGTGTTATTAGGTCGCAATCGACGCATGCGGTCTTGCGAGGTCATCAGATAGAACTCTGTGTATGTTTTCTCATATTTCGGCTTGTGATACGAAGTGCTGGATTCTTATTTCATTTTCCATTTTGCTGTTTGGTTGGTGTAAGGCTATCAATCTGACTGTGTCTCTAGCATCTATAAGCTCCACACTGATTGAAGCAGACACACCGTCGCGGGTTAACACTCTCTGATACAAAGACTCACTGACTTGACACGGGCGGTAGATGGCCAGTGGAATAGAATCTTTATTCACCATCGAAGGCAACCCGTGACATCCAACTGTATGGCAGTTTAGTATTGACATATACAATGTGCATCACATGTTATTCTCTTACCCGGGTGGTGAAAGTGAAGTGTTCTTTCCAGGGCTCAGGTCAGATCGATGGCATATGGAGGCTATCCGCTGCCCAGACAACATGACACCCAGTGGACCGTACCCTCATGATCCTAATGGTAGAAATGTATGTATGTATGTATGTATGTGTATACAGGGTGTAATAGATATATTGTTCAACACGCGATTATAGTCTATCCCACAAAATGTTTGATATCTAAAAAAACATTAAACTAATTGAGTTTCTTTTTTCCAAGCTTTCAGATAAGATGTTTAGCCATCTTGACACCATTTATCGTAAGAATCTCTGAAAAACATTTTGATTTGTTCAGTTAAAAACAGAGCAGGTTAAAATCGTTTTGAATCAGATCCATTGTCTTCCCAACTGAGCAATTGTGAGAGCAAAGATCATTCATAATTTCAGTAATGGTACCAACATTCAAACTCTGGCTTTCATTTTCAGAGTCCATTCAAGAACCATCAAGAGAACGGTGAATAACTTTAAAATAGAGGGAAGGGTAGAGAGGAAAACTCGATCAGGATGTCACAACAAGACGAGGGAACATCATTTCAAGTTAGAGCTAAAGCGTTTAGTTAGAAAAGATTCAACTCAATCCATAAGACGTTTGGCACATAAGAGAGGAGTTCCAGCTATAACAGTCCAAAAAGCAGTTTAAAAATACTTGAAAATTAAATCATACGTGTAAACCCCGAGGAAACTTGTTACTCTAGGACAGACAAAAGGTTAGAGAGAGCGAAGATCATCTTAAATAAGTTGGAAAATGATCCTGGAATAATATTTGAATTTAATTTCAATCCTTCATGTGCTTTCGATCCTTAACTATAATTACTTAACAATGAGCATGTCATTTTCATTTGATCGATTTCATCACGATTATTCTGTTGAGCTTGGAAAGTAAATATACATTGTTATTGCTCAAAGTAGAATCCAGTAGTATTACAATAACCTTGGAGAATTTCAGTAACATTACTTCAGTAATTTCTAAGATACAACGGTTTAAACTTAATCTAACAAATAGACAATTTTGCTTCAGCCTGCTATATATATATATATATATATATATATATATATATGAATGAGATTTAAAATTTAATAAACAACAACTATTTTTATGGCTATTGCTCAATATCGAAAATATTGAAATAATAATAATAGAGTATTAATAATATTATATGAAGAGATTACTTAAATTTTAAATATCAATTATCTCGATATCGATGTTACTTGTTAAAATTTCCAGTCTTCAGGGGTTATGATTTTCAACGGTATTTTCATTTTTTTTTTCGATTTTTTTAATTTGTTCCGCGTCCTTTTCAAACTACTTCTTTACTCCGTATTGTACACGTGCGTATTAATTAATTTAACGTTCTTATTACACGCGCATGATCATGAGATTTTGCTTTTGTCTTAGTCTTTCATTTTTTCAGCTGTAGATTTTACTTTCAGCCGGAATTTTTTCTCATATTTGACTCATATAGTCTTTTTGACAAATTGAATTGTTCACTACGCATACATATATATATATATATATATATATATATATATATATATATATATATATATATATATATATATATGAGGGAAATTAAAGGCATTCTATTTGGCTTTATTCATTGTATCTGAATTCGGAAAAATATATCAGTGACCTGTGCGGCTGTGGGAAATAGTCAGAACTTCTACGCAACGCTAAACAAACATTTTTTCCCGTTTTTCTTCATTGTCACCGAGCCAGTTACATTGCATGAACCATAAACCATTTTGTTCAAACAAGAGAAAAAATGTCCAAATCTTTCATAATTCTTGCACACATATTAAAGCAGCTAAATTCCTCACAAGAGAGAATTGTACTCTAGACGTCTATTGTTACTCAAGATCACTCCAGACGTCATAGTCAACATCTGCGTTTATTTTTATCTTGTACATATCTTCATGTTAGTTACGCCTTATTTACTTTTTACTGAGCTAATTACATGTTCCCCTTGTTAAACCTCATATGCATCGTTCCTCATCAAACACGTTTGCTCATATTTTCCTTGCATCACTCTGAGACATTCATCTTAATTATTAGTATTTTGCTGATTGGTTGAAGATGATAACATTGAATTTCTCAACATTCTTCAAAGAATTTTTCCCTGTTGTAAATAAGAGTTTCTAAATTTCGTTTCATTATCACCGACTAGAACACAAACCCGATAAATGGTTATACTCTCGATGAGGCGCCATGATTTCAAAGTTTATTTCATTTCAAGTTTTCTATAAACCACATGTGGAAATCATATATGCAATATCTACGTCTTGTTTACTTCCTATTGAGCTAATTACATGTTTTCCCTTCTTAAGCACACGCATGCATCGTTCCATGTAAAATAAGTCGTTTTCTTCTATATCATCCTGGCATCAATATTAACTGACGCCTTCTTAATTATGAACATTTTACTTATTGGTTCAAGACGATAACATGGATACTTTCAAAATATTTCAAGGAAGGAAAGTCGAAGTAATAATTTCTAAATATCATTTCATTATCACTTATCAGGTCCCGAACTTTCTAATGATTCTATAAATGGTTGTACCCGATGAGGTTCCATCATTTGAATGTCTGTTGCGTCTAATGTTCACCCCAAAACTATAAGTGGATGTCAAATATACAATCCATTGGTAAAATGATTAAATAACGGTCAGCTCATTCTATATTCCTGGAAGAAGCTCGTTATATCTGCCTTATCTTTTCAAGAGTCAGTTTACATCAAACATTTTGATCTGCTTTCTTATATGGCCTGTAACTGCACAATTCCACGTTTCCAGATTTTATAGTTCTACATTATTTACGCAATTTTGTGAGAGATGTCTTATTTTCCAAACTGTAGCCCTTTTCTCACAGATGAAATTTCGTAAACATATTCCAACTTATTATCGATATTGCCATGGTAAATGTTCCAGTAATCTCTAATGTAGTGTCCATTTACAAGAAGGACACACCATAGATTTTAATACCCTACTAAGGACAAATTTCTAGTCAAAGATTTCTTCCATGAACATCAACTTTGTGAAAATGGCTCCCGTGTGAATGTTTCCCTACATACTAAAATTTAATGACTAAATGAAGGGTTGACATTTTCGACCATTATCCTCATAATATTCATATCCATTTTTCACTTAGATAATGATGACCATTTTATCAGTATCTCTTTAATGTGATTGGTTCTCGAGCCTTCTACTTTTGAAATTTGATAATGAAAAATAAATTTCTCAAAAGCCCGGATGTATGAAGTGTGCGAAATTACAAACTGAATATACGAAATTAATGGATTTTCACTATACAAATGGGTAAACATAGATATACCAGGTGTGTTTAAAAAGTATCCGACTTTATTATTTCCCGCCAAAACTAACGCCGCTCGGGAAAAAAATCCTTTGGGTGGAAGGTGACGAAACCTCATTTTGCGCGTGCGTGAAAATTTTACCGGCGGTAGGCAATGTCAATTCCCGACTCTTAGACTAAACTACAAAGGTATAGTCCGGGCTAGTTTTCATGCAAGATGACCGAACACATCAAACAGTAATATTACTACAAGTTTTGGCAAAAGCTTAGTGATACTCAAGTACAAAATATCCAAAAGTTTACGAAAACATTTAGTGATGAGGCCATTGGTATAATTAAGATCACCGAATGTTATAACAGCTTCAAACATGGCTGCCCGTGAGTGGAAAGCGAGGGAAGCTAGTCAAATCACACGCAAGCTGAAACGAGAAGTCGCCTGAGAAATTCCGGTGAATAGTCATGGGTTGGAACAAACAGACAATGAGTGCATCCCATTTTAACGGAAGATTTGTGCATTTGGAGAGTGTCGGCAAAATCGGACCGTTCCTTCTGCTCACATAATGTAAGGTTTACTGGTTATGACCAACGCACCACATGTTCTACAGTTTCTCTATTCTCCTGACTTTGGTACCGTGTGAAATCTGGATCTTCCTTAATCTGAAAACCACGCATAAAGGAAAGCAATTTGAATCTCGGGAGGAAATTATGAGAAAAGCGACAGCAGATCTCCATATCATTTCAGAGAATGTGTTCCACAGATGTTACCAGAAGTAAAGAAGTGTGTGAACTGACAAGGAAAGTATTTAGAAGGTGATTAAAGGAAATATGTGAATTGTACATTTTTGTTTAGTTGCTCCTAAAAGACGGCTACGTTTTGAACGCACCTAGAATTTACGCACATTAGAAAGAACTTTGAGATTTGTTTCGATAAAACTGAGTTTGCATATATGTACAGAGATCTAAGAAAGCATTTAGCAAAATTACGGTAAACAATTATTCGTCATTCTTTGAAGTCGATTCACCTCATTAAGTGTTTTTCAACTGGTCCATATATATATATATATATATATATATATATATATATATATATATATATATATATATATATATATGTGTGTGTGTGTGTGTGTGTGTGTGTGTGTGTGTGAAAAATATATAGAAAATAGGAAAGAACTCGTTAGGTAAATAATCCAAAGTTCTTTAGTATTTTTGTTATTATTTTTAAAAAATAGTGCTCGATACAAAAGTAGAGCATAAATATAATTATTTATTTAAAAATATGATTCCAACACGCTACATAAGACTTCTCATGTTTCAAAACAGGAGCCGAAAAACTTCAATATAATTATTTGAATTAAATTGAATTAAAGTACTAAGCTCTGTTCCATCATCAAGCGAATTTTTTTTTTTTTTTGAATAACTTATTTCTGAAATTTACACGTTGCGAACATGAGAACTTTTATGTAGAGTGTTGGAATTATATTTTTAAATAAGTAATTACATATATATATATATATATATATATATATATATATATATATATATATATATATATATATACAAAATGATTTGTTTTACATTGATCTGTGCAGAGATTCACCCGATAGTTCCAAAGAGGCGTTTTGGTGTTGTTTACTATGAATGGATATGCATAAGGTTTCCTTAATGTTTCATTTAAAACCTAAGTGTTTAATTAGGGATCTAAAATATATTTGGCTAGCTACCTGTTAATTAAAGACTGTTTTCATTGTAAATAACATTGACACATTTATTTGTTTGCCGTCCAGTAGTCTAACCTCTCGTTCTACATACAAAAACGTTTTCATATTTACAGACTGTTGAGTAACACAGACGATTCCATGATAAAGTAGATCACGAGATAATAAAGGAAATGAATAAATAGGAAGTAGCTTTATGACTATATGATCACTATTCTCTCTTCTTGTCTATCCACTATTACTATAGGTTCCTTCTCTCTACTCTACTACTATACGGATTACGATTATGTTCTGATCATTATACTAGTTGGCGATTACTACCTGTACAAGTATTACTAGTGTGGTTATTATTGGAAAGCCTTACTACTAGTACCAGTATCTACGAAATCTCCAATATAACGAGCATGTTTGGAGGTGTTAACGAGCTTTCACTTGACATAGTAAAAGTGACAAGCGAAGCCGTCCAATATCACAAAACAGACAATGAAATACAAAAAGAGATGACATTATTTAAATAGAGAATCTGATCCGTGTAACACCCAACAATGAATGATTCTTAAATTCCAGAATGATATACAGACAAACCTCTCATCAACGGACTAATAGGGACAAGGTGTGATCCGTTAAACCGATTGTCTGTAGTTGAAAGGGGATTATTTTTTTAGTTATAAAACCGCGATAGTAACTACCAGTAGATTAGATTATAATGTAAATACTATACACAAATATATATGGCATAAATAAATGTATACTTAATATACATATATGAATCAAAACAAGAAAAATAATAGATTTCTCACAGCTACTTTTCCACGCACGCGGTAGTGTAATCGTACTTTATATACTGTACACCCATCTTTGTTTACAGTTGAAATACCGGTTACCGTCGCCAAGCGGCCACTTTGAGAACTAATATGCATCGTTCCGCTAATCCCGCTAATTTTGAAATACCTCGCTGACGACTTGTAAGTTTTTTTCATACAGATTTCTTTTTTATTTTGCCTGCAGATTTTGTCTGTTGAAACCAAAGTCCGTTTTTTTTGTCTCTACTTATTAGAACGCTTTTCCTTACAGTAACCAGCAAAAAGGAAAGATAATCTCTAGTCATGCTAACGCCGACCGAACCACAATATTTAAGCCGTAAATAAGAGATGTCATGTATTTTTCGTGTAGATTTAGCTTTAAATATTAACATCTATTTCTCTCTCAGAAAAAAAATACAACATAAATAAATAATATAAAATAATAAATACGTCTAAAACAGCTGTTGCCTCACATTTTTCCTTTGCCCAAAATTTGCTGAAAGACTTTATTAGCATACACCAGTGTATTCATCCATTCTCTGTTGTCAAGTCTTGTAGGTAGACCTTATGATTTAACGAAAATTCTAATATATATCTTTTATTTCAATTTACTATTTACTTTGTATCTTTCAACCAATCATACGTTTATAATGTATCTTTCGAGCTTCATATAGTTCGATTTAAATTACATGATATATAGTCATAATAATCCGAATATAAGTATTCACAATGCATAACTGTTTCATCTTCTATCAAACGTATTTTGTTTTTACTTAGCTATGATTAAAACATTTTATTTATACTTACTGGTATTATCTCTCTGTAAATATTTCAATGTATAGTCATCTTGTATGCAGAGAGTTTTAATTCAAGTAATGTCTGAAAAAATTATTCACAATCCTTTTTTCCACGTTCAAATCGTGAAACACGACTAAAATTTCATCAAAACATTCTTTTACTGAACACTATACTTGTTGCAGTTAATACACTGCAGTTATTGATGGGCAATAAGTAATAATGATTCACCTCACTTTACATTCTACTAAAACGTCTAATCTACCAGACATCACGACTAGTATTAAGAATAATTAATTGGACCTGCATAAATTGTATGTAGTCCCCACGATTATTCGGATGAGCTTTCCTCTTTCGAACCTAAACTTTACGGATTCAAGAGTAGCTTGGCAGCTAGGTCTCATCAGTTTAAGATTGATATTCCTAGATATAACAAAAAAAAATAAGCTAACAGTTACTCCTCTCGGACTAGTCGCTTGTGAAATGCACTTTTATCTCATTACTTTCCAGTAAACTTCGATCTACACAAACTTAAACGCGATGCCAATCATTTCCTTTTTCAATTCAGTTATTGCCCTTTCTCCTTAATATTTTTTAAACACTTTGAGATTTTAGTCATTTTATCAACTTGCTTCTGGTAAAACTATTAAGAAAATACCTTGAGGCATTTATGAAGAGGATCAATTAGAATTATAAAGCGGTACAATTATAATTTCAAAGATGAATTTTGAATTATAAAGCAATAGTATTATAATTTTGACGAGTTATAATCATAATTATAAAGTAGTGCAATTATACTTTTGAAGAGGATCAATAAGAATTATGAAGCGGCATAATTATAATTTTGAAGATCCATTTAAATTATAAAGTATTACAATCATAAGTTTGAAGGGTATCAATTAGAATTATAAAGCAACACAATTATAATTTTGAGGGGAGAGTCAATTTCATTTATAAAGCAATACAATTATACTTTTGAAGAATTATGAAGCAGTACAATTATAATTTTGAAGATCAATTAGAATTATGAAGCAGTAATAATTTTGAGTGGGATCAATATAATTTATAAAGTAGTACAATTATAATTTTGAATAGGATCGTTTAGAATTTGAATTATAAGAAATAAAATTATAATACTTAATGAGATCAATAACAATTATGAAGCAGTAAAATTATAATTTTGAAGATCAATTAGAATGTAGATATGTATCAATAAGGTTATTATATAAAGGATTTGATAATGTTTCATTATGTTTTGTTTTCCTTTACATAGTATTTCTAATGTTTTCTTAAGTAAAATTTGTGAGTGCATTCTTTTGGGGGTTATAATAGCTTTTCCGGAGTCGCTCTATGGTAAATTACCGTGTCATGACCTGGTCTAGACGGTAATATGACAATAATTTGATTGGGAAGAGTCAGCAACTCTTTCGCCGGTTCGTTACTTGCAAGGTCAATCAAAATCATCTACGCAGCCCTAGAGCTGATGAATTGTTTTCTACCATACAACTCCATCTATAGCAGAAATTATGAAAACAAAAATTGTAATAGGAAAATTAATGATAGCCTAAAAAATAACTTTTATGCAACATTCACCTGTAAAAAAAAAAAAAAGAATTCTTGCAGTTCAATATAAGTTTCGGATTTCAATAACAGAAAAAGTGTTGATAAACTGTAAAAAACAAATCATATCAATATCTGTATATATTTCTGAGATGAGGTATTATGTACACTATTTACATTATTCGGACTATTGTCCTCATCTTTGTCGCCAAGTTTATCACAACGTTTTGGCCGTTGTACGCTCGGGTCTTGTTCAGGTGGTTGGAATGTCAAACTGAACTCTTTCTTTTGCTCACTGGGGTAGACTGTTCTAGTTCCATGTGCCCTGTCTAATGGATGTCAGTTTATCTCCTGTTAATTCCCCTCTGAAAGTTCTCCACCGCATTAACCAGTTACTGAACCAACCACCTGAAGAAGGCTGGAGCCTACAAGGGCCAAAACCTTGTGATAAACATGGCAACAAAGAAGAGGATAATAGTCCGAATAATGTAAATAGTGTAAATCAGATCAATCAAATCAATCCACACACAAACCTATTTTTCGTAGATAAAACATCGCAGTGTTCTGACGAACTATATATATTAGTTCCAACAGGGGCACCTCGGCGTGGTGTAATGGTTAAGCTTGTCTCGCTAGATCAGTTACGACTGAAAAGTGAGTTCGATCCTCACTAGGTGTCCCATACTTTCGGCCTTGTGCCACATCTAAGCTAATCTTAGAAAATAACTATATTAGTTCCAACAGATCAGACAAATTGTTGTACTAATGTTCTCCTAAAACAAAGCCCAAGAGCCACTCAATGTTCAGGCTTACTGTGTGAAGTTGTATTAGCATAAGGAAGGACAATATAACATGGAAGATAGACATCTAATCCTATATTTGAAGAGCTCAAGATTTACTTAACGAATAAAATTTCTGATTTCATGGCGAGGCCTTAGAAGTATAGAGTTGAAGTAGACTTTAGAAAGAACCAGAACTCATTCCTAAAAATTAAACCAGAGATGAACCTCTTCGTGTACGAGTGTAAACCGGACGATAGGCAAACCTATCTACTCTTATTGGGAGAGGGAAAAATAATAATGATTATTGAATAAAAGTTCAGATTTCGGAAAGAGACGTCAGAAGTACAGGTTTAGAGCGATAATATTCAATGCCATATACACATGGTCGAATCATTCACATTCCTTTCATAATCAATTAGTTAGATGGAAGCTCTATTCTGGCAGTTTATTCTCAACAAATACTGCTTTGTTGGACAGACTTCCGAGTGGAGATTTCTTGAATTACTACATGTCATCAGTATGACAAGAAACTTCATCCAGCAGTAAGTCATCTGATCGGAAAATTGAATGTTTTGACGGCCGTACAACCATCTCTTACTTGCTCTTCTTCCTAGATTCACCTTGGCTCAGAGTGGTAGAACCTGTTAATGTTCAAGCTATGGGGTATAAGCGAAACCCCAAGTAAATAATAAAAAAAAATCTCTCTGAAAGTATAAAAATATATCGTATAGTGAAAAAATACCAGCAATATATTTTATATAAAGAAAATAACAACAGCACATATTTATAGTAAAATACCAATAGTGTAATGTATGTGTAATTGAAGGCATACAATTTCGTTCAAAATATTGATATCGGCATTAAATAACCATATAGTTTGATATGCTGCTAAACAAAATCAACCTACCAACAAAGTTTCAAATACTTAACCACTTCATGTCTAAGTTCAACCATTATCTATCCTATCAGTCAATTATACGCCATGCGTGATATACGCTTAAGCGATAATGAATCTTTCGATACATGGCTGACGAGGCAGAATTTTTCTACGCAGTCGGTTGCCATTTCTTTCTGCGTTAGACCAGTTACCATCCAAGGCTATAAAACCCGGTCTGTCTTGCTATTTACCCATAGATGGGAGGAGAAGAAGAGGATTCATACCTTTCCTAGGGTATTAGCTCGTAAGTAAAGGCAAATATATTCGACTGGATTTCGAACCTGGCTCTCCGATTTCTTCAATCCGAAACGCTATCCATTACTGTACCGTGCCTCCCTTATCTATCCTATTTATCCTCATAATATGCACTTCTTACTTCCTACTCGTACCTATAAAATATTTTCTTTTCCAAGTAAAATCGTGTATTCTCAAGTAAATCAAGCACCTTTGCCTTACAAAGAAAAGAATAAATCCTCAGATAAATGACGTCTGCAACCTAACATTCGTGCCATGCATGACAATACAAACAATGTCCATGCCATTGGTCGATGCGTTAATGCAATATATTTAGGAGCCAAAAAGTTAATTTAATAAATATCGGTAAAGTCAGGATTATTCAATATGTGTTCTCAAACTTGGGACTTTTGAAGTAAGGTCTGGATTTGACGTTTGCTCGGATTAGCTACCGAGTAAATGCGCATGCAATCCAGTAATTATGCGAAAGATACACATTTAAATGTTTGAAAGAGACAAAAACGCCTTACGTGATTTTGCTTTGAGAAACATCGAACAGCTAGAACCCAAAATTCCATACTGGATATGTAAAAATAAAAAAAAAAAACAAAAAAAAAAAAAACAACTCAGTAATTATTAAGATCCAATCTATCTTTTCTACCATTATTTAATTAGGATTATTAATATCTTTTCTGGTGTTTTTTTTTTTTGTTTCTTTCAATCACATTTCACATCGAATTATATTTTTGTACCTTTTCTTTTTTATTTCAAAATGTATAATATTTACAGTAACATAAGTGCTTATCACGTTTAAACACTGCCGAGCCTGGTCTGTACCTTGATGGGTAACCGCTTGCGAATTTCAAGTGTTGTAAGCCTGGATATGCAGTTAGTGTAATGGATATCGACATTCAACTGGAAAATCGGAGAGCCGTATTCAAATTCCTGTCGGGTTGATTATATTCATTTACGCCAAATCTTATCCTTTCAGGGTTTAGTCAATAAGTAAACTTGTATTAGCAATCATTTCTTAAGGATATTTCCTGCCTTTAAATAACAGGCAAACGTTTGATAATAATAAATCAAGTATTGATCGAAATAAATTTCTATCTGTGTACCTTGCCTTAACAAAAGATTTTTAGTAGTGTATGAAACAAATTTATTCGTCTTTATGTATTTCTATGGTCTCTCTGAGTGCTTTTCTGTTTCACGTTTCGTTAACATAGCCGCCACTCTGCTCATGCAAAACTAACATTTGAAATATCCTACGTACTCAATTCTTCAGAATCCGGAATCTAACCTCAGTTCTGTGGATTCATAAAATGTCTTTCCGAATGAGCTTGCATCAAATTGTACCCGGGTTTTTGTGCATCTAGCACCTGTCGTATATTTTAGATATTAATTATTTGATGATATTATTTAATACAAGAAATTAACTGAAAAATCTTTATTATTTTAGTCGTTATTATTTCAATAAAGAAACAATTGCTGAATTGTGTATTATTTATACTTCAATGTGCAGGGTGATTGAAAAGTAACTGTCCATTTTGAAATACTTATTTAAATATTTATTTATGAACTATACTTTTAGAAGAAATGAATATGAGAGAAAAGCGTTTAACATTAATTTAAAATTCGATATGGATAGCGGATTTTGCTACCTGCTTCTCGAGCCACCCAGGAATGACTTCACCAGGAACACTGATAGAAAGGAAGATAACATATTGTATTCGCCCTTCAAGTTCTCACAAATTCTTGGTATGGCATACTAGACTTTCCCATTTAACAAACACCTCACCAAAAAAAGTTACAGGTTGTTAAGTCAGGACTCCTGGCTTGTCCCTCGTACATAAAATAGGGAGTTATTTTTTACTCACGCTGTAGATACCAGTACATATTTTACATATGTTCCATACATTCTGCCCTCAAAGTTATCGAGTTGGCTTTTATATTAATGCATGAATAAATTGTGAAGAGGAGACAACCTAAAGGTAATGTCTTACTTCATCTAGTGAAGTAGCTAAGTGCTATAGGCAGAATAAAATGAACACATTTTTTTCTTCCAGAAAATATATATGAAAGCCTGACGTATGATGACTTACGTTGATATACAAACTCTAACATTTCTGCGCGTGGGTGGGGCTGCAATTTCTGTTGTATCTAAATATACATATTTTTTTCATAAAAATAAATATACATATTTTTTTTTCCCGCAAGTATCTATTTTTTATTTCTTTGTATATACGAGAACTTATTTTCATGACAATTTTATAAATATATATATTTTTTTACAGATAAGATGTATTTACTTCCTATTGGGCTAGGTATACATTTTCTATATTGTTAAATAAACGGATGCATCGCCCCACGTGAAGAAAGTTCCACATCAAATATATATTCACCGATATCATACAGGCCTTAATTCAAAAGGACTGATATTTTTAAAGTTCGTGAATTCTTGAGTTCAGATGAGAATTTGGAGAAATAATTCAAAATAATGGTTTACGAATAACGTTACGAATCACCGATCAAACATTGAGTTTCCTCCACTCATGATTGACAGTTGTACTTTCTGTGAGGCGCCCCAATATCAGACCCGGATATTTGAACTGACTTTTCACATTTTATTATCTCCTTTTGGTCCCCCATAATTTAAAGCAATTCGATTCAACGAAGCCGATAATGACAACGACGCAAGAAGCTACTGTGAGAGTAAACAGACTTTAGAAGGAAGCAAAAACACAGTCCTAAACAGGAAGGAAGTAATAAGCCTCTTTTCATTTAATCTAAACTAATCCTGGGTATGACGTTAAACTACATCGGGTATTAAGACTTTGTAACGGGAGATTGGAGGTTTTGAGTAGCATGGAACCACCATTTAATTAGTATTGTTCCCAGGTCCATCCTAATCTTAGGTGGTAGCAGCTGTTATGTTCCCAGCTATAAGCAAATCGTGAACGCCCCAAATGAAAAAAAAAATACTATGAAATTATAAAAATGTATTTTCATAGTAAATATACCAGCAATATATTTTATATAAAAAATTAGCAACAATATATATTTATAGCAAAATCACCAGCAATACATATTATCTGTAGTTGAAGGCGTAATATGCGTTCAAAATAAATTTAGTTCAGACCATAAAATTGTGTTCAAAATATTTAGATTTCTTCATTAAATAACCCATACAGGTTGATATGCTGCTAAATAAAATCAAGCATCTCTAAACTGTTCGTTACGGACGTGTTTTTTTTTTCGATGCTATTCTCAGCATGTTTCTGTAGAACAACAACAACAAGTTCATTCTACCCCGGCCTCAAGTTGGTGGAATCAGATAGACAATACTCGCCATAATCATTCTTGCACGTCTAAAAATTTACCATTCGTCCGTACATTGAAAATTGCAGCTAAATTTAATATATATGTCAAGATCCTAGACAAATTCTAAAGCAGGCTATGTAATGTTTCATCTCCTGATCTAGCATCTTGACTTCAATTACTTTTCATTGCTTTTTCTATAATTTATATGGTAATTGTTCTAATGAGCTATCATCTCCGGTACCTCGACCGCATGAAGCTAAGCGTACGACCAAATCGGCGACCAGATCTCATCGTTTTACTATTACCATACGTAGATTCAACCTTAATTTCTATTCTTAGAATTTCTTCTATCAGTTTTTCTCTCTCGTGGAACTTCGTTCAAGTTCCTTTTTTTCGTTTCACCTACGATCTTTAAAAATTGTTATGCAACGTAAATTCCTAATCTTCTGTCTTTCTGTTATTCTATAGTTCTTTCTCTTTTCTAGTGTAGTCTTATTTTCTTTAATACACAGTAATCCCTTCCGTCTTCGTGGCATTATCGCCTTGCATGGGGTTAAACGATTAAAAATATCCATATATATATATATATATATATATATACAAACCTTCCCAAAGATGTCAGAAAATGGTCAGCACATTATCACTTCACAAATACCTCGTAACTAGAGATAGATTAAGCCAAACATGTAGTAACACTGCTTTATTTTGCTTGAGATGCTTTCTGATTTAATAGGGTTAAAAACTATTTGCATCGTATTGCTTTGGAAGACATATTCTCCAGGCTACAGACTATTCCCCTTAGACGCAATGTTTTCGTGGAAAATGTTCAGAATTCTTTAGGTTCTCCAGTTCAATTCGCTATAGATTAGACACGTCATGTAACATCAAAGGAGCAGGAAAAAAATCACACCCAGTTCTCCGCTTTTCCAATCGTCAAGCGTAGGTTCCAATCAGCTTTTTATGCAACACTACTACTTTTAGGAAAATTTACACGTCTATGCTTCCCTGAAAACTAATATTTTAACCTATCCATGTCTAGCATCAAATCTATCTATCCTCCCTATCCTTATAACCATAACTATTTATGAATAGCCTTAAATAAAGTCGCAGACGTCATTCAGTTACACTCTAAGTTCGGTGCGTCAGTCCTGAGCATGACGATAAACTAAATTCGACAGCAAGGCATCTGTTGCAAGATTGGAGATTTTGAGGAGCGTAGACCCACCTTCTAATTGCTGTTGCTGACCCGGAGTGGTAGCAACTGTTAGTGTCACAACTATGGGAAAATAGTGAAAACAAAAACAAAACACGATCAAAGCATAAAAAAATAAAATTTTATAGAATGACCAACAATCCACTTCATCTGTAGTTGAAGGCGTCCATTTGTGTTTAGGATATACTTAGTTGAAGCTATATTATTCAAAATGTTTGCATTTCGAGATTCAGTGGCCCCTTGGAATTTATGTACCACTAATCAAAATCAATTAACCAACATGGAAGAACTCTTTCATGATATTAATCCGACAATTTAACGAAATCCAAATGATTTCCAAAATATAACTTCATCAAAACTACAAGATAAAACAACCTCTCTAGTAATCATGTCCACATAAACATGTATATGCACAAAGATTGAGTATAATCTACAATGTATTCAATTATGCAAACAGAATAACATATATTTTTATTAAATCATAGCTCCCCAATTATTCAAATTTCGGCATTAAATGACCCATGGGGAGTTGATATGCCGTTAAACAAAGACACAAATGCAAATAACTTGAGAGTCTCTTGAGACTTGGATTAGATGTTATTTAGTATAAAATTAGTCATAGTTTGGATATATAGGGAAAAGGACCTGGCAACTGCAGCATGGGTTTTTTCTAGCTCCCAACAATGGATCTTTGTCCACACTAGGAGAAGATTAACACATATTAAAAAGTTTGAACTCAGACATGTGTGTGTTTAGCGAAATATATTTTTCCAAAATATTTTTCCATTTATTACTACTGAGAGATTCCACCTGACTGTATTTTTACTAACCTATGAAATATTTCCGCCACAGGAAATGGCTTTGCTACGTATATTTATATGATTTGGTTAAATTAGGCAACAATAATGATAGTACGCCTTACAAACTGACAGTTGGATATGAAGCATATTGGCTGGCTATGTTTACATAATACATCTGGATGGGGAAAATATATTTAGCATTAGTAACAAAAGATAAACATAAATCTATTCATTTGGCATATATGTCTAACATTGGTATATAGAGACATTCAAAATGAGAATGCATTTCCTGTTTTTGGTTGTCGAAGCAAAAACAGTTTTTTTTTCGAATATTATGGGAAAGAAAATGAATATTACGAATATTTCAAGTGAAATAAAATTTCCAATAAATCTGTAGGTATAAAAATGCAAACAACTATTAAATGTCTGCATTGCATGAAGACTTTTTGATTTGGTTCAAGTAATGAAGGTGAAGAAACTAACAGAAATGAGGGTTCGATTGAACCGTAGCTACGAGTTTGCATAGACATTGGAAATTTAAAAATTAATGTCAGTATGGAGATACAAATATTGTAGCAAAGTTGACAGACGGCACACAAAACACTTACGTGTACTCCGCTTTCGCCATGGTCTCTCATTGATTTAATGCAAAAATATGTGTGTGAATTTTCAATGTAGCCAAACATTGTACATTTAGAAGAGGAAGGATAAGAACAAAAGATGGAAAATAAGTACTGATAACTCAGAAATGGAAAAGTTAATTTCCTTCTTATTAACATATTTCGTACATTAATAATACCATTTACCAGTGTTAAGTAATCATAATGTCGTCGTTCGTCTTTTGATGTAACCCAGTAATTAAATAAATACTTCCATGTTTTTTTTTTTCACATAGTAAGCAACATCAAGTGATTAGGCATTAAAGCCCCAATTATTATATATATATATATATATATATATATATATATATATATATATATATATATATATATATAAATATATATATATATATATATATATATATATATATATATATATATATATATATATATATATATATATATATATATATATATATATATATTTATATATATATATATATTTATATGTATATATATATATATATATATATATATATATATATATATATATTATTTATATATACATATATATATATATATATATATATATATATATATATATATATATATATATATATATATATATATATATATGTGTGTGTGTACAGTAATAGTTCTACCATGCACATTTCATTGAATATGACAGACAAGGTGTTTTGATTTAGTTTTTTGTACAATTTCTCATGTGATCACTTTTTTTTTTCTTTTCAGGTGATAAATTGTATAAAAATTGTCCGATTTTTTTTTTTTTTTACCGAGCGCTTTCGTCTATACATTTAGTCATTTTCAACGATGGAATATTTTAATTTTTAAATAAGAAATCCTATGTATGTATGTATGTATGTATGTATGTATGTATGTATGTATGTATTATACTAAGAATTGTACTCAGTTGGTAAAAAACCTCGGAGAGTACAACTTGTCAGTCTATCAAAACAAACTGGTATATCTGTATATATGTATGCATATATATATATATATATATATATATATATATATAAATATATATATATATATAATATATTATTAATTTTAAAAATAAAACATTTTAATTTTAATTTAAATATATATATATATATATATATATATGTATGTATGTATGTGTGTGTGTTTATCTATGTGTATGTATGTGTTTATATATATATATATATATATATATATATATGTGTGTGTGTGTACACGTTTGTATATGTGTATACATGAATATGTATATGTTTTGTACGTTTTTATATATATATATATATATATATATATATATATTATTTACATTTTATGGTGCTGTGAAGGTTGATATATTTATTTCTATATGTGTATATATGTATATGCGTATGGGTGTATTTATGTGTATATATGTATATATGGGTATACATTTGCATGTTTCTATCTGTAATGATGAATGTGTGTACACGTAGATCTGTATGTATTTTATTTTCTTTCACATATTTTTGTTTTCTTTCACAAATTATAGTGATTTTCCAAGCGTAGCTCAGATGTGGCTCAAGGCCGAAAGTATGGGGCACCCAATGAGGATTGCACTCACTACTCGGTCGTAATTGTTCTAGCGAGACAAGCTTGCTAACCATTACACCACCTTGAGGTGCCCTTTTCAAATATTATATATTTGTACTCCTGTATATGTACTAATACGTATATAAGTATATATGATATTTATTTATATATATATATATATATATATATATATATATATATATATATATATATATTTCTGTGTTTAAAAGTTTTCTATTTTTATATATTCGATAGTGTTCTCACTGGGTGCTCCCTAATTTCGACCTTGTGCCACATCTAAGCTACGCTTGGAAAATCACTATATTAGATAGTGTTATATTGATACGTATATCTTTATTTTCTGTCCATTTCTATATAATTTAGTGACCTTTTTCTTATGTTATTCATTGACGAATATTAGTTTTTCTATCCTACCCACATTAAACTTTATCTATTCCACCATTTTTATCTATATATCTTTGCTCGCTTAAATTATATTTTAATAATATATTAGAATTCGTTTACTAACACTTTTAAATTTAAATTTTTCTTGGTGGGTATACGTGCGTGTCATTATCAATATATATGTGTATAATCGCTTATATGTGCCTTTCATGTTGTTTTTTTATGTTGTTTTATTTAAGGGTCGTGAATACCTATTTCCTGTCTCATCGCTTTTTTGCGTGTTTATATATATAAATATGTCTACGTGTTTGTGTATTATAATCTGATTGTGTATGTATTGCCCATATTTCCAATTCAAATGTATCTAAGTTGCAACGGAGCTCAGGAAAACATTAGATTTTAACGTTTATTCCATCTTAAGTTTTAGCCTTTCAATAAAAAAACAAACACAAAATATATCTATTTTTTCTTCAGTTTATCCTTTAAATAATTTTATAATTTTTTAAACTTAATATTAAATTTAAAATTAGTAATTTTGAATTTTATAGTATAATTTAATATTGAATAGTTTGAATGAATTATATATTAGTCTAACCCTAACATTAAAGCATTAAATAATTATTATAATCACAGTTCATTGTCAAGTTTTTTGAATTCTCATATACTTGTATATTGATTGGTCATTCCAGCTTATGTAACAACGTTTCCCCAAACGAAAGGTGTTTGATGGATTTGCACCTTTTAAAACACTTTATTCTACATTCAACACCATCACTTCATAAGACACCAGAAATGTTGAAACAAAATAGCTATTTGGTAGTCATTTTGTAACATACTAGCAGCATGGCCCGGCGTTGCACATGCTTGATTCAAAAATCGTACGACTCATACAGCAATCGCTGTCACTTAAAATATTTTTGCCCTTCCTTGCCTTTAAAGGAATGTTTTTTGCCGTGCTGATGTTGCTACATGCCTTACCTCTCATACTGCGAATTTTTTCTAAGCTCTATACTAAACATTAAATCTGTTACGAAAAAAGAACTAAACAAAATGAACACGAAAGGATCAGCTTTAAAAAAGGACTCGTAACTGGAAAAACCGAATGAAAAAAGAATGTTAACAACAAATACTTTTTCACACCCAACCCAGTTCTGCGGATTCAGAATCAACGTTGAGTTTAAGCAAGCGAATGAGCCAATTGGAGAAAAAGGGCCATGCAGATTTAAATTTTTCCCACTTGTGACGAATGCAGCTATCGATTTTTTTTGCATGCTAGCATGCTAGTTAACATTCGTGTCAGTCAGCTGTTGGCTCTCACGCTGGCCAATAGAATCTTCCTGCCTATTCGTGGCAGCCAGCTATAGACTCTCACTCTGGCCAGTAGAAAATGGCCGCAAACTACATGAAAGCATGAAAAAATCGATTATTTACACTATCGATGGGAGTTGGGAAATGCAAAGTCGGTTTTTCGGCTTCCCGTTAAATCGAAGCATGTGCATGCAAATTTTGGTGCAAATCCGTCGAAAATTGCGACCGTGCATTCTTTACACACACACACACACACACACACACACACACACACATTTTATAGATACACACACATTTATATCACACACACACACCCTTCATTTTAATAAATAATTATATATATATATATATATATATATATATATATATATATATATATATATATATATATAAAGAGAGAGAGAGATTTCTTTTATTTATTTATTAATCTGATATTTTTATTATTTTGAAAGTTATTTTTACTGGATGCTCATATCTGATTAGACGCCCGGTTTTTTTTTTTAGACAGGCAGCAGACGAAAATAAAATACTGTTTAAAAAATAAACGAATCGTCTATTCAGATATGAGCATCGACTAAACATAACGTTTAAATTATTAATAACTTGATTGTATTTTAGTCGAATTTTTCAATGAACCAACTCACCATGTTGAAGTTAAGTAGAACATATTGCGCATTATTTTCAATTTTTTTTTACGGATAATAGACAATGACGCGTTGAGTGCATATATATATATATATATATATATATATATATATATATATATATATATATATATATATATACTTTAATGTCAACATCCTAGCATAACCCAGTGCAACCAATTTCCTTTAGAAGTAACATAATCAGGATATAAATCCCACCGATTACGATAATTTACTTTCAATAAAGTATAATAATAAAAAGAAAAAAGTGTTACTACCCTTCATTTTGTAATCTCTTGTTAAATATCCCTGTATTTTAAATCCCTCTGAAATTTGTTAGAGAACATTACCGCACAAACAGAATCAGGACGACCAAAGAAATCACCATAGCGCTCAAGTATACAGTCGTGTAGAAGATTAAAGCTGTGTTAGATTATAAAAATATATTCCATGATTTGAAAAACTCACGTAAATCCCATATCCATAAAAGGAAAGAATGTGTCAAATCGGTCAACCTCCCAAGAGAAAGCCATCCATCTATATTGACAGGTTTGGCAAGTGGCCTGATGAGGTTGTGCGGCCCTGTTTTAAAAAAGGGTGTCTGGTGGAAGACTCTGTGACTTGTAACACTATTCTGCACTATAACACACATGTAAGAGAACCCAGTCATGGCTGTCAGACAATTTCTACGACTACATACCCCTTACACCTGGCCACTTATCTCCACAGACTGCAGCCCCCTTATTATATGTGCGACGCAGTTGAGCGAGAGTGCAACAAAACTCCTTGCAACACTAAAGATGAACTGAAACTAAGGATTATAGAAACATTCACCAATTAAAACAGATGCAATAAATTCCGAAGTCGTTTGGAGACGGTGGTTGGAGCCAATGGCGATTTTATTGAATAAATTTACTCTTTAATATTTCAAGATATTTATGTCTAATTTTGATAAATTTATCTTTTAAAATGAGATATCAGTTTCTTTTAATTTTTGCGTAATTTTGACAACAATTTCTCCATCGGACCATGTACATTCTTAAATCATTGACTTGCGTAATAATATTTAATATCTTAAGAAGGAATAATTTTTATACTGACTGCTTAATGTATTATGAAGGAAGGCACGGTGGCTCGGAGTGCGGATTCGGCGAGCCGAGTTCGTATTCCATCCGAATCCATTACATTCTAATAACCCTGGGAAAGATATGAATCCTCTTCTTCAACACAATAGTTCTGGTTAAATAGCAGAACAGAACTGATTCTAGAGCCTTCGCTGGCAACTTGTCTACTGCATAAAGAAATGACAACCTACTAAAAAAATTCTGCCTCGTCAGTCATGTATCGAAAGATACATGATCGTCTAAGCGTGCATGGCACAATTGACTGACTGATAATGTATTATGATTTAATACACATATATTCCATTTATTACATCATCAAACGAATTGAGGAAATCATATACAAGGTGATTGGAAGTAGCCTCCTATTTTATGTATGATGGACTCTCCTATCTTGTAAGAATTATGCTTTCACGGGAGAGTCCATCATATACAAAATAGGGAGCTACTTTTCAATCATCCTGTATATGTAGCGCGAGAGAAATAAAATATAAATAAATGTTTTTTTTTTTTTATAATTAAATATCGAGAAAATATATAGAATACCAACAAGAATAAATCATTATTTAGCATGAAACAGACATTTAAGGACATAATGTATTTCATATGATCTTTATCCATTTTTTCATTCAATTTCATACCTTTAATCTCATATGTAGTATTTACATACCATATTCTCACACACATTTCAGAAAAAAGAAATAAATTATGTATTTTTGAATTTGTATCTAACATTTCAATAACACGTACATTAGCGTGCACATATCCATCCAAAAGATATGAATATTTTGTAAACATTTGGGTTCTATCAGTTGCGATTATAATTTCAGTCAGATTAAGAACAGGTATTTTCTTTGTCATTAAATTTTTTTTATTATTATGTCGCCCTCTGAAGGCGTTATATGATAAGATTGTAAACAACAGATGTATATTATAAAATTTATATGAACCAGCGAGCTTGTATGTATATTTGAAATACGTTTTACTACTATTACTTGTGATCAATAATTAACAAAACAGACGTTGAACAAATCTACATAATAACCTAAGGTGAATGTTTCCCCCAAAAAAAAAAAAAAAATGTTACTCTCATGCTTTACCGGGTCAGGTAGCGACAGTATTTGAATGTCAAATCAGCCATGTAATCCGAAAATAATAAAAGTAAAGATGTTGATGTGGCAAACTGAATTACCGGTTGGTTAACGACAGATTCTTATATTAATTACCGGTTGGTTAACGACAGATTCTTATATTAATTACCGGTTGGTTAACGACAGATTCTTATATTAATTACCGGTTGGTTAACGACAGATTCTTATATTAATTACCGGTTGGTTAACGACAGATTCTTATATTAATGGTTCTTTTTTCACAACTGACATTTTTCTTATTTATGAATGGAAAGCGATGATAAATTGAATCATCGAATTTGATAAAAATGTGCCCCGAAAGAAGATTTCCTGTCCAAGCTGCATGAAAATCAAAAGATATCCTATTTCAGTCACGTCAACTTACAAACCAGCAGAAGTTTTTCAATGGAATGTGAATAACCTAGACACATTCAAAATAATAAAAGAAAGAAATATTTCATGGCTATAAAACGATTAAGGTTATTTAAAAAAAATTCGTGAATGCATTGAGTTTTATATATTATTTAATGATACATTCCTTCAAAAAAAAAGCTAAACATGTCTTCCAAAAAGATTCTTTACAGTGAATTATTTGGAAAGCTAGTGGGATGGTCACCCATTGAATTCTCCACAGATGGTATGGATTTGGTGCGTTGGCCATGATATTTGTACGTCAGAAATTATATATATATATATATATATATATATATATATATATATATATATGTCTCTGTGTATATATATATATATATATATATATATATATATATATATATATATACATGAATTATTCACACATGATTTGCGATGATGGATGTCTCGCCATTTAAATCATTAACCTTTGCATTAGTTTTTGTGTGAATAATTCATGTATTTGTAAATTGATTGCACGTTTATCGTAATTTAAATAACTGATCCAAGTGCGACTTTTGTATAATAAGTGCGACATTACTGTAATTATTGATATAGTTCATGCCACTTTGAAAGAAAAAATTACCAGTAAAAAATTCGTTCATCACCATATTTTATATGAACGCACAACCTTTAAAAATTTAAAATCAAACTCAGCGTTGCTTTTGCGCGCTCCAAAAACAGTAACTCATTTTCAATAGCATTTTCGGATACAACAATACATATATTTTCGTTGTCATCTCATTACTAAGAGAAAAAACAAGAACAACATCTATTCTATACCTGAAGATGTCTGTAGGAACAGACGAAAGCTTGTAGTAAAAATAAGAACTAATACGGCAGAAATTTATATAAACAAGGATCATTTCATTTATAACGGATACGGAGGTTTTGTATATTATTTGAATTGTTTGCGATGATGGATGTCTCGCCATTTAAATCATTAACCTTTTGCATTAGTTTTGTGTGAATAATTCATGTATTTGTAAATTAATTGCACGTTTATCATCGTATATATATATATATATATATATATATATATATATATATATATATATATAAAAGTAATATGTTTTATGCTTTCTACTTTAAGCATTTGGAACATAGATAACATATATATATATATATATATATATATATATATATATATATATATATATATATATATATATATATATATATTTATATAACTAAAATAGACTCAGGAAAAGCTTCCTAAGTTTCACCTAAACGGATCTTCATTGTAAGCTGGCTATTTATTATTAGATAGTCCAGCTCTACTTACGTTATATTCTTACTAATCGCATGTGTTTTTTTTTTTATTTCTTTACACTAAAGACTGAAGTCACTGGTCCATTGCTTTCGACCTATTTGGATGATTTAGTTTTTTTATTTATTCATTTACAGTTTTTTACTCGGCTACCGAAATGTTTTGACATATCTAAAAGTTGAGCTATCTGGCGTTTTTCCCAATCGAGTATTACTCTTACTATATATATATATATATATATATATATATATATATATATATATATATATATATATATATATATATATATATATATATATATAATGTCACTGTACAGTCATCAGAATAACAATTAACACAAAACAATTAATCTATAGACCTGAAATGTTTTTTTTAATGGTTCTGGTTAATTCTTGTTAATAACAATAACAATAAAATACTGTGGTAAACCATGGTAAATTAATTACCCATACTGTTCGAACTGCAACGAACCTGCTTCAATGTTGTTTTTTTTTATTATAAATAACTATATCATGACTTTATTGCTACCCTGTACACACACACACACGCGCGCGCGCGCACGCACACACACACACACACACACACGTGTGTGTGTGTGTGTCGGAGATAGACTGTTTGTATATACAGAAAAGTTCTGAAATGCTACCACTACTTTATGCTTGTTTTTATTCAGGTTTTGTATCTGTGTCTCATAGAGGGAAATGGAAACAAAAGGACACTTTCTTTAACACCAGAAAGAGACATGTTGGAATTGCTCGGGCATATTTTGAAGGGAGAAGCCTGAAAAAGTTTGGCAGGGAAATGGTGTATTGAATGCAACAGCGACAGGGAAAGATGGCGGATAGACGCCCTAGTGAGCTTGTGTAAATAATTGGCCGAAGGGTGCATAGGAGAGATAGCAAAAATATCAAATTTAATAAGAGCTACAAAGGAGAGTTCAGAAGCATGATAGCCAACGACCTGGATGAATAGGGCACACAGAAAAAGAAGAATGTCTCATAGATATACCGTTAGCCTAACGGAACGGAACATAGAAGACTGTCTTTTCTATTCCACGCCATTTCTTGCATTCATAAAATGTCAACAATTCTAATAAATAATCCCAGTTTACTCTTTTTTTAAATGTCATTCATTGTCTTTAACTATGCATTGATAATGGTAATAGTAACCGTTTCCTTATAGGGAAACATTTGACATCATTTGACCTAGGAGCCTGGTAATGTAGAAAATTATAATATCTCTTTCTTAAAACAAATACTCAGGAAAATAGTTTACTCAATTCCAGTAGCTCTTATCATTTATTTTCAGTATTGATAGTTGTTTCTTTCCAAATCTTTTTGTTTGAAGTAGTGAAGAACATCAACATCTTGATCCTGTCTTCGAATTACATATGCTATTCATTTTCGTTGTTGCCGCTGTTGGAAGTAATCAAGTGACAAGAGTGGTGAGGCTTCCGTTATTTGGTACAGTTGTTTGTGTGTGATTCTGTAGCGTTAGTCAATAATGTTCGACGAAGAATAGTCTTCGCAGATATTCTCGAGTTTTAATCACTCAAAGTTTTTTTTAACCATTGATCTGTGAAAGCGGTTGGCACTGTAGATATTTCTGAATAAGTTCGGCTCCATACAAGGTGATAAATATATACTACTCTCAGCCACAAGGCTGGATATTTACCCGTCTTAAATTTGAAATTATTCAGTCGTATGTTTTCGTCAACGATCGTTGATTATTTTATTTGCTTAAATATTTCTTCCTTTCTTTCATTCTTCATTTTCTTTAGTTTCTTCTCTTACACACTTCCTTCAACTTGTCTTCTGTTACTTTTTTTTTTTAATCTACGCCTTTTATTTCCTCCTTCATCAAATGTCATCTCATTTATTCCATTTCGCTTCTTCACTTTGCACCAACTCGCTGTGTCTCCAACAGAGCTTAACGACTCTATTGTTTCCTTTTGTAGCTTTTTCCATTTCTTCCCGGCTTCCATCCGCATCACCATTTTTATACCTCTCAAGAGTTGATTTCATTGTGTCTTAAATATACGCGACAATGGCGCCTTTAGTTTCGGGCGAATTTTCTTGACATTTTTTTCTTCCTTTTTGCCTGCCGTCTGCATCAAGATGCCATTTTATATCCTGAAACAGTATAAATATAAAAGGAAAAAAGAAAATCTCAAAAACAAAAAAAATATAGGAAAATGGCTGAAAATATCATGCATAGTTTATCAGCGATATTGTAAAAACAGTCTGTCCATGTGAGCTAATTTATTATGCATTTAAATATGCAAGTTCTTTACTCGGATTCGTTCAAAAACATAATACTGATATTAAATTATCGGTTTCTATCAGACAAAAGAATTTTACATGTAACCCGGGCAAAAGAAAATGTATCTCTTTTTACTTCAAAAGACTAAACTAGCAGAAAGCAAGATTTTGTTATCAGGAATTGTGAACCACAGTGATATCACTGCTTATAATCATGTGAAATAAATTCAATTATCAAATCTGCTGGCTATTACGTCGAAACTTACGTGGCTTATTTTAGTAGACTTCATTTTTTAAAATAAATCAGCAACGTTTTAGAACATAGGAATTCATGGCTCTCCACGAAGTCCTTCTCTTTATTTGTAAATTGTCATCATTATGTTGGAGATTGCATTTACATTCTCCACACATTGATTTCAGAGTGTTTTTTTTTTCTTATCTTACAATGATTTTAATCCAAGGCTAGGGAAATTAATCTATTGAAACCATAAATGGAGCAAGGTAGAAAAGACGTTTCTAAGAACGATAGTGTTGAATTGAACGCATCAGATTAGCTTGGAATTTGAAACCAACCGATTCTTCTGATCACATCAATATCTGCTCACCACTCGCATGCTCGAGGATTACATTAACGAAAATATTAGTAAAATAAACGTTTTGCAAATGACAATAGACAACAATCGACTCTTTGATAAATATCTCTCGTACTGTGGGTAAATGGTCAACAATATAAGCCAAGTGGAGCTACATGGGGATTTTTTAAGCGTAGCTTAGATGCGGCACAAGGCAAACTATGGGGCTCATAGTGAGGATCGAACTCACTACTAAGTCACAATTGATCAAGCGAGACAAGCTTGCTAACCATTACACCACATCGAAGTGCTCCTAAAATTATATTTTACGTTACTCAACCTATTAATTCGGCTTCTCCACTAATGATACCTTCATCAAATTACTAAATACTCATGATTCTATGTCCGGTTCTATGGCCATAACATATTTTCGGCACTGAGGAGAGCTTATTCGGATTCCAATCTGAAGGTCTTAGAAATATATATTACCTGATAATTTCATTTTGAGATTAGCCGTTGTCATATTTTGAATCCAATTACTCTGTGACCATCATCAGGTGTTCGGTGTTTGAGTTATAATTGATGTTTGCTGATTATTGTGTTGTTTGTCCATGTGGTTCAACTTATTTATTTTAAAACAATAATTAATATATAGAGCGAGAATGGCGGAAGTTATAATTATAAAATCAATCCATTATGAAGATCCGAGGGATGTGAACACGGTAAATTTTTAGGATAAATATTTCCAGCATTCATTCCATAAGGAAAACGAAAGTTTTTTGGAACTGAATGCACTCTGCGTTTAATGGCCATACATTGAAAGCACCTTGTCTATTGGTCGTTCATATTTTATTCAGTGAGTACATTTTCTGTCCTCGATTGAGCTTTGATGAGAATAAAACGAGTTAAACTTTTTTCCTTAATTGTTTGTTACATTTTAGTGTAGTTATATCATATTGTTGTTATTATTTCGTGCTTTTATATATCGATATGACTTTTCTATTACGATTATTTAATAGCCTTACTGTTCTAAAATATCTAAAGAACAATTTTTATATTAGAGCTATTATTATAATAAAACATTTACTCCAAAATTGTTATTTAACATCGGAAAATGATTCTCCATGTGTCTCAGATTTGACAGGAACAACATATTCCTAGGTTACGTTTTATCCTGAAAAGACGTTTTCCTTTCACCCCAGCAAAGAAAAAAATGTAGGCACTCAACTACTGATTGACACTGAATGTAGTTTTAAACTTTTCATATTTCATTTAATTTCTAATTTTCCCTTTTGTAAAATATCGTATCAATATATTTGTTAATATCTCCTTGTTCAAATAATATGTCTTATTTTTCATTTGGTCGAATGTATCAGTAGCTTATAAAATGTCATCAAAGCATTGACGCCCACGAATATATATATATATATATATATATATATATATATATATATATATATTATAATTAAATTGTTTTAAAATATGTTTTTTTCCTTTATTAAAGTTCTAACCATGTTTCAAAATGGAAGCTAAAGCATCGAATTTAATTTTGTAAATAAATTAAAGACATGAGTTCCATTTTCATCCTCAAGCGAATTTTGGAGTAACTTTTAAAATTTCAAAAGTTACTCCAAAGTTCGCTTGAGGATGAAATGGAACTAATGTCTTTAAAATTACAAAATAAAATTCGTGGCTTTTAGCTTCCATTTTAGTAACATGGTTAGAACTGTGTAGCGAAAAAAAAAAACATATTTTAAATCAATTAATTTATAATATTAATGCTCTGTAAATTTACATTGAGCACTATTTTGTAAAAATAAAAATATCTATAAGAACACCGGATTATATATCTTACTGTTCTTTCCTTATATATATATATATATATATATATATATATATATATATAATGACTTCATGTGAGATGAATCGTCTTTTTTTTATTCTATGTGCATTGTACATTCAAAAGCTGGGTCATCGTGCTCTCCACATCAACTTGCCTTTTTAGCACTTGCTATTAATTTTGCTATCTTTCCTAATCCCTGTTCTGCAAGCAAATTAAAAAAAAAAGTTCGTTTGGTTGGTTACTCCTTGCTTTCCACTGCACTTCTTGCCTGCATATGCCCTGAGAGTATTAAATTATCGAAGCCTGCTTTCCTCATTATATGTGTCAGTAATATCAGCTGTCCATTAATCGTCGTGTTAGTATCGCTCTTGTCTCCATTATTCTTAAAAATGTTTCTCATTGCTCATATATTATGTCAAGGGTCATCGTTCGATCCTTCTCTTGAATGACATCTTTTTCGTTTCAAGTCTAAACCTCGTCTAAGAATTATAAATATTAACATCTTATTAATATTTCGGTTTTTATATTATATCATCTATTGATTTTATTGTTCCTATATTTATCTGTTAAAATCCTGTTTAATAATTTGTATATCAAATAAAGTTATTTGTTTACTTCAGTATATCAATAGCTCCGTGTTCTCCTTTTACTTTATATTCCTTTTAATAGTTTATTGGACGTGATTTATTTTCTTTCAGAGATTTTCTGTCGATGAGATCTTGTTCTTTGGAGAAAATCACACCTTACTTATCTAATATGTTATTTCAATCGAAGTTTCTTTAAAAGAAAATACGTTTCTTCTAAATGTCTGGAGTTACATTATCTTTTTGCTTTTTTGGCTCTTACTACCGAACGCTAGCTAAATATTTGCCTGCATTTATAATTTAATTTTCTTCAAAACTGCGTCCATAAAGATTGGCAGGTGTAAGAGATAAGATTCATTGAAAATATTAAAATTTGCAAAAAATACATATCAACGGATTTATTTGGATGTTATCCAAAAACAATGACGCTGTATTTTGGAAAAACATTCATCAGGAAAATAATTGGGCATTTAAGAATAACGTAAATATCATCTCAATATTAAAACATTATTAAAATATATGTAATTGTGTTAGTGTGTATACATAGATAATTGCATGGACGAATATATATATATATATATATATATATATATATATATATATATATATATATATATATATATATATATATATATATATATATCAGCATCTATCTATCAATCTATTTGCATATATATCTATGTGTCTCAATCGTTGATAACAATTTATCTTAGTATGTTCATGTTTGTTTATCTATCGATCGATCTCATCTCATATCAGTTTTCTCAAATCTACCTCAGTCATTTCACAAGTATATTTTTAAAAACTGTCTGTCCGTCTCTTTCTCTCTCTGTATCGATCAATCTAGCTATCTATATATCTATCTCAGTTCGTTCACATCTATCCCAGACTGTTGATATCTATCTGTACCAGTCTTTACATATCTATCTATCTATCTATCTATCTATCTATCTATCTATCTATCTATCTATCTATCTATCTGTCTGTCTGTCTGTTTTCGAAATCTTTTGATATCTATGTATCTGTCTGTCTGTCCGTCTCTCTCTCTCTCTCTCTCTCTCTCTATATATATATATATATATATATATATATATATATATATATATATATATATATGTAAATATGTAATCTAATCTATCAGTTTTTTCATATATAACTATAAATGTGTCTCTGTTCATATCTACCTCATTCTGTTAATATCTCTCTCTCTCTCTCTCTCTCTCTCTCTATATATATATATATATATATATATATATATATATATATATATATATATATATATATATCCATCATTCTGTTCACATATAAAGCTATTCATATATATCTATCTATCTACATATATATATTTCAATTTTTCTCAGTCTGTTCATCTCAATTTATCTCAGACATTTCATGTCTATCAATCGATCGATCAATATCAATATTGTTCATAACTACAATTAATTTTCTCTTCATTATCTATCTATCTTTTTAAAATCTATCTACCAGTCTGTTTGTCTATTTGTTTATCTACCTATCAATCTATGTCTGTCGGTTCACATCTATCTGTATCAGACTTTTCATATCGATCTCTGTGTATGTATGTATGCATCTATCTATCTATCTATCTATCTATCTATCTATCTATCTATCTATCTATATATATATATATATATATAACAACCAATATATATATATGTATATATATATATATATATATATATCACTGTCTATTCATAATTATCTACCTCAGTTTTTCATATGTATCGATCAAAATATCTGTATATATCTATTTGAGTGTGTTCATATATATTTATCTGAGTCTTTACATATCTGTCTGTCTATCTATCTATCTATCTTTATATATATATATATATATATATATATATATATATATATAAAAACATACATACACAAACACACCCGCCCCCCATATATATATATATATATATATATATATATATATATATATATATATATATAGATAGATAGATAGATAGATAGATAGATAGATAGAAAAAGATCTAACTTTCTATCGATCTCAGTCTTCCTATATCTATCTATCTAAATATATTTCCTGATTTAGATACGCAGATTGTCTGGCCATAAAGACTACTATGTTATAACGGAAAGATACGCCTGGTTTACGCATGATTTTCTCAGAAAATTCAGGTTTTATGTCAGTTGAAATGTATAGTCTCTTTAATAAGAACTTAAAACAATTTGGCCTGAAATGCTCATTTCCTTTTCTTTAAAATTATGATGAATTTTGAATCAAATATATATACAGTCTAAAATAGCATTTATAGTAATAAGATTGCTGTAAATGCATTATCTGTCCGATGAATAACAAATGTATGTATAAAGGTACTATGTTCCTGTTCCTTGTACCACGGTGATGGTCCATGGTAGAACCAATAAAGAAGAACTCGAACACGGATGTGGAATAACTCAGATATATTACAAACAGTAATATATACAGAGAAGTAGAAAGTATTAGTACGGACAATCAGGTTTAGTAGGGAGAAGAATGTAGTCTCGACCAGTATCACTATTCCAATGTCTTGTAGTAATTACCTGAACGCGACTCTGTTTCGGACTACCTCTGTCTCGACTGACTGATTCACTCGCTCGGACTGACTGACAGACATCTGACGGACTTCACTCCAGACTTCAGACTGACAGTATTCAGCGGAGCCTCGTTCTGGTTCCTCCCCGCCCGAAGGCAGAGAGTTCAACCGATCAGCCGGTCGTCCGTCTTCAGACGGAACGGTATTCATCACTCCCCCCCACGAGGTCATCATGTGGCACAAGGCCGGTTTAACGTGGGATCTCCGAGCCTGTGGGTTCGGCCAAAAATATGCCATTTGAACCCGTATAAACGGGTTCAGGGTCGGTTTACCTCCCCGAAAGAGACTCCGCCCTTCGGCGTAGCCTCGTTCGGGTTCCTCCCCGCCCGAAGGCAGAGAGTTTAACCGATCAGCCGGTCAGCCGGTCGCCCGACTTCGGACTGAACTCCCAGCTTCCTCTTGTGGCGCAGTATTTATTACGTATGGAATAGTCCATTATGTTATTATAGGTAAGGTCCCATAACAAACGGTGTCATCAATAAGGCTAGCGTTAGGTAATTATGGCCAAAGCAAAGCCTTAACAATAAGAAATATGCAAATACCACAGTACTCTTAAAATTTTACTGGGATAATAAAAAAATGACTACACACCGGTATTAAATTGGTATTTCGTAGCCAAAATTACGCCCTATTCCATACAAGGCAACCTGTCTTTGTAGAATAAGATTCATATTCCAAAGTGTTAATAATTTAATTCTGCTTAATAAACGAAATGAACACATGCTAGGCTGTAGATATAGGAAAAATCTTCTCTTAAAATATTTTAAACCTGGTTAAATATATCTTATAAATTTCGCTTTCACATATTATATTCTTTATTATATACTGAATAACCCCCTTTAACCATTTTAATAAGCGTTCCTCTTTTACACTAGCTTTAAATTTTTTAGTTTTATTTTTTTTTTTAATTAGTGCCTACCTACATCCTATTTTCTGTTCAACCCAATATTATATTTAACATCTTAAATTTGAGCTGCGAATATGCATATAATTTAGAGTTCATTCCATGAGACTCAGTATATTATTTTTATAAAAGAAAAAGTAAGTTATATCTCATGCCTGATGAGCTGGTAAAGCAACGAAACTTACGTCGCACCCCAAACGTAGGTATATGTATATTTAATAATATATATTTCTTAGCTCAGTTTAACCCCATCGAGCACTTTTATGTTTACATCTTAGTGTAAATTCAGGAAATATTTATTTGCTTGCCGTTGTATGGCCGCCAGTTCGCGTATATAGTGTTGCTAATATCTATTTATTTGATTTACATCCCCTACACACACACACACACACGGTTGCGCACCTACACAACCTACACACACACACACACACACACACACACACACACACACACATATATATATATATATATATATATATATATATATATATATATATGGGATACTTGTATTAAGCGTATTTATAACGAAAGTAAAACGTGGAAAGTGCAAAATAGAGTATGACGATTATTTGACAGTCACTTGATTTGGGAAGACATGCTGACTTCCGTTTCATTTTTCTCATCTCAGTTCTAATCTGGGATCGAAGAAAAATTCTGGCGACGTTGTTACCATAAATTTTGATTTATATATCCGCTTACGTCAGCAGGTTTTAATGGCAGTTATGTTCATACATATTTTTGGGAGCGTAGTCAATGCAAATGTTTTCTTTCGCACAAGAAATGATCAGAATAAATCTATGGAAATGACAGACAGATTCAATATCTTACTTAATATAAAACGCAGATTGTGTGTGTGTGTGTGTGTGTCTGTAACGTTTATATATTGGATCGAATTTCCTCCATTTTTTAGCCGATTTCAACAAATCCTCACAGGACTACATAAAATTACCTTGTGGTGGTTCTAACGGCGCCGAAAATGGGAAAAACACAATTGTTTTTTTTAACAAAATCAATTTGAAAACACGATTAAGACACATCGTGAGAATGAAAGGGGGACAACTCACCCACGAAAATGTAAACAAAAGAGCATAACATGATGAAAAATAAGCCGAACTTGACGAAAACAAAATTTTATCGTCTAATGTTCATATTATTATTAAAGAGGAAAGATCAAAGTATGTCTGGGGTATTTTTTTACATTTTTTAATCGTTTCTAGCGCGTCTGAAATTTTCGTTAAAAATATTGTTTTTTTTGGTCCAAAAAAAAAGGACAGATAATCAATCATTTTCAATCATTTTTTTCGATTTGTTAAAAACGATTAAAATCTTACTTTGATATTCTTTTAAAATCAATTATCATTTTTTCAAAACTGATTTTAATAAAAATAGAAATTATACTGTTTATTCAAAATATTTTAAACCAAGCTTAACTTAGCTTCTGCGCCGAAAAAATGTAATTTGAAAATAAAACAAAGCAGGTCATAACCTTTCGCGTCGCTTGACGATTGACGAAAGGCACATTCATGACGTTTAGATAGATAACTTACGGGAGGATAATTCTTTCTACGGATGGAAGGAAGTAAAATTATTTAAGTGAACAAATTATTTACCTCGTTACTTTTAAGGAAAACTTTCAGCGCTCTAATTTTTTATTTTTTATTTTTATTTTTTTTTTGTACTTAGCTTTCATTTTTACGTTTACGATGCTTTATGGAAAATATATAGAAATCAAAAAAATAAGACTGTTAATAGTGAGATTAAATTTCATAAGAAAAGGTATCTAATTAATTTAGGTACCTTTCTTATGAAATTTTATCAAAAGTACATAAGATACTATAATTTTATGTACATTTATTACATTTTACTGTGTTATTTGTATTTCCATTCATTTTATTATTAATTTTGATATTTCATTTATGGAAAAATGTCATAACTGAGATTAATATAAAAATAAGATCATATAAATTAAAGTTTAGCAGTAGTTAAATTTCATAAGATGATACTGTTACTTGTAGGTACCCTTCTCAGTTGAAATTGAAAACTCAAATTAACTTCTCCATTCGTGTTTCGCAAAAGTAAAGGGCTTAACAGCGGAGAACAATGCTGAGCTCATATAATGCAACTAAATTGTATTCTGGTTGGTCTTCCGTACTTGATAATTACTGTCCGACTATAAACACAAAAATTACATTTCTTAATTTCCATGGCTAATCTGATTGGTCCAAATTATACAATTTTCAAAGCGCTAGACAATGACAATCTCACACGGACATTTTGAAAGGTTGATATTGCTTTTAACTAATGTCAAAATATTTTTAAAAATTCAATTTTAAATTATTTTAAAAATCTTTTTAAATTTAAGAAAGAAGAAATAATTGTATTAAAAATTCAATTTTCATTGAATAAAGTTTTTTGCTTTCAGAAAATATTGTCCATATTCATAAAAACAAATAAAAACAAATAAAATCATTTGAAACTAAATAATATATTTGTTTTATTGAGTTTTGTATGTTACAATTCACAGCTGATTTTCAGGTAAGTTGGCCAAAAAAAAAACTAACAAAAAAACATGATTTGCATTCTTCAAAGCCTTGTGCTTTTTTGTAATCACTAAAACCGATGGTCTCGAATTACTAGAGTTTTTCATAAAATTAGTTATGGGGGTGTTAATAAATATAAAAAAATATTTCTGCCATGTCTTTAATAAAAAAACAAACATATTTATAATAATGTCGATCATCTGTGAATAGTTTCTGAAAGTTTCATTAACATATGACAATTATTTTTATTTTTGCCAGATTTTCCAAATTAATGTGTGTAAATACAAAAAAACGCGCTAAATATTATCTGTTATTTACTACCCCTTGTTGCGACAAAGAGAAACAAGGTTATTTAAATCAAAATTTAGAATATTCTAAAAAGATGGAAAAAATTTAAAAAATAATTAAAAAAAAATTTCGTCTATCCTCTTCATAAAAACATAAGCATTTTGACGATAAAATTTTGTTTTCATAAACTTTGGCATCTTTTTCATCAGACTATGCTCTATGTTTTAGCGATTCCGTGGAGTGACTTAGGTTAAAAAACCCAGGTTGTGTGTGTGTGTGTGTGTGTGTTCCTTTATATATGGGATCGGGTTTTTTACATTTTTCAGCCGATAAAACAAACATCCACTTTTTTTTTTTGGCAGGTAGTATTTCTTATTGTCTTGAACACTTTTTTCTTTATTTATACATTCAGAATGCTTTAAAAATTCCATTTACAAGACAATTGTTTATAATAAAATTCTAATTCTATTCAATCGGATGACTCATCATAACGATTGAAAACAATGTTTTTGTTTGAGTTTGGGTTTGACCAATTCGTAAAAAAAAAAAAAAATAGACATGCGTGTCCGTCAACCTAAACAATAATCTAACGATCTCTACCGATTGTACGAATCGAAAAATCAGATAATCCTTTATATTTAGGGAAAGATAATTCCACGTACTTTAGGGCCGTTTTTACAATTCCCTTTGCAATTTTTTACAAGGCAGATCAATAAGGCATTGGTTCTATTTGAAATTAATTCAATATTTAAAAGAAAGTATTAAGAAATAATTTAAAAATGCCGACGTAAGAAATCTGATAGACAAAAAACAACAATATTTCGAAGATGATAATTATTAAGGAAAGAACACAGTACTTGTAATAAATTAATAAACCCAAATAAAGTTAATATTTTTGTATTAGAAACAACGAGTGGAAAATATATTCAAATCAGAATTCTAATTATGAATCACCACAAGCAAAATATGCAATTTTTTTTTAATGTATTCAATAAGTAAAAATCATAAATTGTAAAAGATTACAGAGAAAGGCTACCTACATTTTTCAACCGATTTCAACAAAACTTCACTTTTTTTTGGCAGGTAGTGTTTCTTATTGTCTTTCACACTTTTTTCTTTATTTTTACATTCAGAATGCTTTAAAAATCCCATTTACAAGACAAATGTTTATAATAAAATTCTATTCACCAATCGATAGACTCATAACGATTGTAAACAATGTTTTTGTTTGAATTTGGGTTTGACCAATTCGTAAAAAAAAAAAAAAAAAAAAAAGACTAATTAATCATGCGTTTCCGTTAACCTTAAACAATAATCTTTGTCAATTTTATTTTTCAGCATTTATGATGGTCGATACTTGATCTATCTCTTATTGTTACATCCCCAAGCAACGCCGGGCTCTACTGCTATATATATATATATATATATATATATATATATATATATATATATATATAGTTTCAAATATTATATATACATATAAATATTTGAAATTAAGTAAATGATAATATGGGGACACCATAATCGCAGGCATTTAAAAGTGTTACCTGACATTCGAACCGCATAAAAGTTCAACAGAAAAGACAACTTCTATTATTGTCCTATCACAGTTAATGATTTCATTGGAAAATAAGTGCTAGTAACATCGATGTATAAGGCTGAATATTCAAACGTTTTACTGCTAGAAAATACCATTCAGTCTGTGGCAGGTTTGACGATGTCTACATACTGAAGTTGGATTAGACGTGCTGATATTTCTTCTGTGCCTTCAGATAGTCTTATCCCATTCCAGTAAAAGGTTCCAACTGATAAGTGGTTGTGAAGTGCCAAAAATAGCCAGAAAATTTCTACTTTGTTCTGAAATTAAATTCGAAGGACACCAATAACAACAATGCAATGAAAAACAATTTAATCTACGTTCGAAAATTGTTCTACTTCTAACTTCATAAATAAAAAGGATCAGATGACGTTAGTAGGTGAAAAATAACACACACACACACACACACACACACACACATATATATATATATATATATATCCTCCTGGAAACTCCATACGGATTACCATATTGTATCATTACTATATATATATATATATAGAAGTAAAGCTCAATGATTTTTGGTTGTAATAAAATCTAGTGTTGAATAACAGATGTATATTATACTTATATCAACGGCGACAGTCTCTTTTATGCAAAACAAACCATCATGCCAGTCGATTACATTCTGTCATGAAGTGGACTGTCACTGCTCTCTGTTAACCTCAGTGGCTACTAATATATATATATATATATATATATATATATATATATATGTGTGTGTGTGTGTGTGTTTGTTTATGTGTGTGTGTGTGTTTGTGTGTATGTATATGTATATGTATGTATATATATATAATGGTCCGTCCTGACGGTTTTCGACGTATGAAGTGCCATTTAAACCTGCAAGGGATTTGAAAAAGAGGCCGCATATCGAGCAAGAGTGAGGATTGTTAGATTGGCTGACATTTTAGATCTTCCTATTGCTTCTTGAAGATGATTCAGTCTAGCAGATTGAAACCACTGATTCCACTAAAACAGGTTGATCTCCATTCTTCCTCGCCTCTAGGCAAAGCGTTCGAGGGTGCTTTGTGCTATAATGACGGTTGACATGTTGCCCTTAAATATATGTTTTTGGATCTAAGCCATGGGTATCCTACATTCCTGTATTCCTGCTCTGACTGTCTGTACATTAGGATCTTGGATATTCTGTCATCAGATATTCTCAAAACATGACTAGTCCATATATATATATATATATATATATATATATATATATATATATATATATATGTGTGTGTGTGTGTGTGTGTGTGTGTGTGTGTGTGTGTGTGTGTGTGTGGTGTGCATGTGCAGAGTGTCTCTGTGTGTGTGGTGCGTGCGTGTGTGTGTGTGTATGGTGTGCATGCGCGAGTGTCTCTGTGTGTATGGTGCGCGTGCGTGCGTGCGTGTGTGTGTGTTTTTGTGTGTGTGTGTGTGTGTGTGTGTGAGAGAGAGAGAGAGAGAGAGGAAAAGTATTTATGCGTGTGTGTATGTGTGTTATCCGTAATGATAGATGTTCTATGCTAATTGAGTCCGACAATGTTCTTTTCTAAATTACGCATAATATTTCGCTAATCTGACTGCACAAAAATATTAAAGCCGAGTCCAACATTTCGACTTTCATGTGCCATCTTCAGGAGTGTGTGCGAAATAAAGTAATGAAACACGTACTTTCGATTAATTACCGCATTAATTCGTTTCTATCTATTCCAACACCCGAACATTGTCACAATTTAGAAACAAACATGGCAAAACATACATATACATTTTTTAATGGCATATCAATTCCTTATGGGTCATTTAATTCCGAAATTTTATTTTCTTGTGAGCTTCGGTTATCTACTTTTCCCAAAAATATATTGTTGGCAATTTATTGTTTTTACTATAAAAAAAGGATATTTAAATTTTTATGTTTTGACCCCAGTTTGGGGGTCCGCTATTTGCCCAGAGCTGCAAGGGGGTACTACCCTGGGTCAGGATGGACATTGGAAAAAAAATAATTAAAAGTTGGTTCTAGTCTCCTCAAAACCTCTCTTACTGCCGGATGTAATTTATCGTCATACTCAGGACGATCTTATATTCTAAGAAAATTAAATGAATTGACAAAAATCTCAAAATTTATTTACAACTATAATCAGTAGCGTAATGATTGAAAATTTATTTTACTGAACCGAATCACCTTCTTTTTTCAATTTCCTTGAGCGAACACAATTATTTTAATCACACACTTAAAATGATGGAGTTGATCATACTCTAGTTCATGATGAGGAAATTGGGTTAGCGGAATTTGATAATCATAGGACATAATATATGCAAAACGGACAGAGGAAAGCAGCGAATATCTAACCTAACATGCTTGTGTAACTTTTTGGCACAACAGGAATTGAGGATAGAAAAAGATAGACCATATAAGGATCTACTAATATCTATATAGGACATGAAGTCATGAAAAATTATAAACGCCAATGTCCTGAAAAGATACGACACACTGAATGAAATTATTATGCAGTTAATAATTCTGTCAAACACAATTGTCAATAAAAAAAAATAACAGATTATCAAGATAATAATCCATTCACCGCTATATCTTTACGTCTCTCGAGCGCGTTTTCGTGAGTGTATCTGTATGTATATATGTCTTCGTGAGGGAAACAAATCGTTATTTACCACTTGAAGCCGAGCCCGCCACCATATTTCTGACCAGATAGAAATTATGTGTGTTTTTGCTCCCTTTTTTATGGAAGAGCGCACATTGCTGGTGAACCGTGATTGGGCAATAAATTGCCAAGGGGAGTCGCAGTGCGTAGTCATAAAGATAGAAATACCGGAAGATACAAAAAGTCGATACCGGATAAGTATCGGCTGGGTCAACGTGGAGAGGGGTATGATGATGAAAGACCCGAAACCTTAAAAGTAACTTCGGCTAGAAACGTCACTGATGATATGTACCAAAGCTTCCAATAGATGTATTTTTACGATATATATATATATATATATATATATATATATATATATATATATATATATATATATATATATATATATATATATATATATATATATATATATATATATATATATATATATATATATATATATATATATATATATATATATATATATATATATATATATATATATATATATATATATATATATATAAATAAAAACATAGTGATCAGAGTTGAATTACACAGAAAAAGTAGTATTCGAATGTGCTCAATAGATATAAAAAGATAAACATTGAACATGTAGAGCTTTTAATTATAGAAAATTAAGAGATCAGTCGATTCCGATTTTCAGCTTAGTGAATTAATAAACGTAAAGCATATAGGTTGAAGCCAAGGTAGTGGAATCGGCTAATTGTATATATATATATATATATATATATATATAAGATAGATTTTCCGGTACAGTTTGACGTTTGAGGTTCCGACAACTACGAACTATTTATCTGCATGCCTATGATGGGCATGACTTTTAAGACCGGCTCGAGAATTGCACAAAAGAACACAAATAGTACAGGAGAATATATTGTATCTAAGTGCAGCAGAAACACAGTTAGATATCTTATTTTGCTTTATCGTTTCATGCATTCGACTGATGCTTACTTCTCAGTGCAGCTGTCTCTATTTTGTACTTCTTTAGCTCCAATATGACCTGAGCTGGTTTTCTTTCTGTTGTCTAGTTGTCGTCCTGAAGAGTTCGTACATTCCAAGTGCCAAGATGAAATTGATGTTGTTTCCTAGAGTTTTTCGCAGTAGCCGGATATGTGTGGAACTAATAAGATATAATGTCAGAAAACCAAAACAATTATTTCTTTCAAGTGATGAAGTCTTGTTTGAGAACATCCACACTTTTTGTCTCTGTCGGTAACAAATTCACGATGCAAAAGACTTGCCACGGAAAATCCGAACGACAGTACTCATGTGCTATTCTCGCGGAGTTTAACTTCTCCGTATCACGGGTCAATATTAGCCAGTACACACCTTTCAGCAGACACATGCAATATAATGAGTCGGAAAAGCTGTTATAAGTCTTCCTTCCCATCTGAAGTCTTTTTGATATATATATATATATATATATATATATATATATATATATATATATATAAAAGTGTGTGTGTATATTATGCAACCTAATGTGGGTATAGTCTATTTCAAACTAGCACTATGTGCAGCTATCCTCAAACAAGACTATCTGAAATGGTGTTTTTTTGAATTTGGTATAGATAGCGTTCGTGAAAACGTAGACTGTCGGGATACCTCAGTTTAGATGTCTGACCGGGGTTGGATTCATTTATACCAATATGTTCACTTTTATATATTTAAACACGCCCTATATATATATATATATATATATATATATATATATTATGTGTGTGTGTGTGTGTATGTGTGTACTTTATCCCAATAATTAAATATAGCACAAGGGAGCTTAAGACTATATTTCTTTTTTTGGTTGTTAGTATATATATATATATATATATATATATATATATATATATATATATATATATATATATATATATATTTGAAAAATTCTTACAGGTTCAAAATTTTATTATGGCGACTCGAAGTTTCTAAGAACTACAAACGTCCCCATCTGAGTTTGACAGATTATTTAATCATAAACTTAAAAACCGTTGCGGAGGAAAAGGGGAAAATTTTTTTTTTTAAATTTAAAAATATAGCTAGCTATCAGAAAATGAATTGATGAATGTTAACACTCAAACCAGCAACACATTCCCTTAGTTATAAAATAAATATGTGTTTTTTTACTTAAAATACGTTGATCTTCACAACGCAATCTGAGATTTTTTTTTTCAAATTTAAATTACTAGTTTAATTTGGTTACTAATAAAAATAAATATTTGTTTAAATACGTTGATCCAGATTATTTTTTTATGTAAATTACGGTTTATTTCTAATGTAAATTACGATTTGTTTTGTTTTGTTTTGTTTTTAATATGAAAAAAAAAAGTAGTTTGCCTATAATATAAAGTTAAAGAAATAATATTGACAAACTCCAAAAAATATTTATATTTTTGTTTTTACTAATATATACAAATCCCGTTTATTTTAAATGATTCCAGATATAATTTTTAAAATTAAAACATGTATTTCCATGCAATATATAACTGCGCCAACATGACGCTAACCAAATATATTTTTAAAATCAAAATTTCGTAACGGTCAATATACACTCTGCAACTGACGATTGCTTTCTTCAGGAAACTCCGAATTGTGCAATCATTGAGACATAATATATGAATCTATTAATATATACTTGAATATTATTGTTGTATTACATCGAATCCTGCTTTATTAACACCACCATATATATATATATATATATATATATATATATATATATATATATATATATATATATATATATATATATATATAGTCGTCTTCGGCACTACTTGTTTGTTGTTGTATTGGTTGATCATTGACATTTCCGACTTTGTGAAATGAGTCCTATGTTGTATCTGAAGAGACATCCGCAACCACTGCCTAGTGTTGTGGGGAGATTCAGGGGAAGAAGAGTGCAGACTTTTCTTTGTTTTCTTTTCATCTCTTCTATTTGTCGTGTGCTGTTTTCGAAGGGTGCTGTTTGTTAGTTGATTTCTGTTCCCTAAGTGGTCCTCTCTGCACCTCTTTCGTCTTCCAATTGACCTGATCTATTTCTGTCCTCAGCAATGTGGTCTTTAGGCTGATCGTTGAATCGACGATGGGGATCCATGTGTTCTGTCTGTTTGACTAAGTCTTTCTTACTCTTTATATATATATATATATATATATATATATATATAAAAAGAAGAGGGTAAACGTTTGCATATATATATGTGTCCTATTTATATATTGTCCTAATTGACCAGAATCATACGTCATGTTATGCGGCAACTACCTCATTTCAACATTCTCATTGCTATTTCAGGTATATTTCACGCAGAAAATTAAAATATACTTTATTCCCATGATGTCATTAGGGAACGACAGTGGCTCGGTCAGGTCCTTCACGAACAAACTGGTGGTTTCTAGCAGAAAGGCGTGTGAATTTAACAAGAGTAGGAATGAGAAATTGTAGAACCGAGTTCGAATTGCGATTGGGTAATTCATATTAACTTACACTTAAATACCTTTGGAAAATTTAAGAATCTCTTTTTCCCATCTCTCTGTTATATGTAAATGGCAAGTTTGATTTGGCCCAAGAGCCGTGCTCAGCAACCAATCTGAGAGTAAGACAACCCAGGATTGATTCAGTTTTAAATAATTCACAATTGTTTGATAAACTACAAAAAAAAAATCAATCAATTTAATTATTTAAACCTTCGTTCGATTTAAGGCTTAATTTCTGGTATAATTACAGTCTAACTATGCTTATCCTATGCAAATCGAAGCAGAGAAATGTAGAGCCGTCCAATATAACTATTTTGGATTTTAAAAACGGGTTTCAGATTAAATTAAATGTTAATAAATTGAAGACAAATATATGTAAAAACATAAAACACAAAATTTCTTGTAATATTTAACATTACAGTTTCCAAATAGAATAATTCTGTCTTTACGTAGATTCTTAGACTTTGAGAGATTGTTCCTATGTATATTCTACTTTCCAAAATAAAGTAAGCTGTTCAGTACTTGTATAATATGCCAACTGGTGATTAAATTGTCCTCATTTTACTCTTGACAAAATATATATAACATGCATACTTTTTCACATCACAACAATAATAGTTCAAAGATATATTTATTGCAGTCATTGTTATGTATATAATCGGAAGTAAGGTGTTCCTTTGTTAGTGTGTCCTTGGAAGTGAATGAAAACTGTCGATGGTGTTTTTTTTATTTTTTACTTTATTTTCTCGTATTCTTCCAAGCCTTTAAATAATTTCCGGCGTCACTATATGGCGTTCATTGGCAGCCATGTTTTACTTATTTCATTAGGAACATTTAGCATCCATTTTTGTTAAAGGAAAGTAAAAATATAGATCCTATTTTTCTTTCCATCTATAGAAAAGTCTCATTACATTTATAAATACAAAAACCATAATTACACTCATTGAAAGCTTCCCACGTCTTTTGTCCCTTTTGTAGGTAAAACAAGAAGACATTCCTCATATGTTTGAATGAAGATTTAATTTCTTGTATTTTATTATTATTATTATTATTGAATTTTGTTAAATTATTCGATAAGAAGAAACTGGATACGAATAACAGCATTTTTCAATGCTAGTAATTTATAATTGTTCATATGCGTTTTCTTAATTCTGATAAAAAAATTATTTCACCAATTGTTTTTTTCAATTTTTACGAGTTATTTTCCAAGCATTACACGCCTTCGTAAAAGAGGCGTATTGATTATTTACATACATAAGAGTTTATATTTCAGCTACTATATATTAGGTTGGCTAGAAAGTCCTGACTCACTTAAGAAGAGGAAAGTAAACAACAAAACTTGATCTCTGTCTGGTTCTATTTACAAGAAGTACTACAATTCGAGCTTGTTCTATACGGTCGCGCCATCAACGGTAAACTGTATTATCAGCAGCTAGACCGCGTGTACGACAAAGTAAAGGAGTCTCCTGCTTTGATCAATCGAGGCACGGCTTTGTTTCAGGAAGACAATGTGAGGCTACACACTGTCAGTTTGGCTAAAGCGAACTTCAAACAGATGGACATGTTGAGATTCTCCTACAGCCACCATTCACTTCCAATGCTGCTATGGCCTATTCCGCTCAATGGCTCATTTCCTCTGCGCCTTTTGATGAAATGAAAGAAGATTGCTTACATTTTTGGGATCCCAAGGACTGGTATCTGGGACATATAGGGATGCTGGCTGATCGCTGACAAAAGATCGTCGAGAATGAGGGATTGATTTTTAAGAATAAATATTGGTGCTGCTCGATATATTTTTTTATTTCCTCTTCTTAAGTGAGTCAAGACTTTCTCACCAATTCAGTTTGTTATCTACATATAGTTTCTGTATGTAATATCATATAAACATCTGTATTTTATTGACACTGCAAGCTCAAAAACGTTTAAATTTCGAGAGCCTTAATATTAAAGAAAAGAAACCGACATTCAGTAAAATGTTTTTCAATGAAGACAGGTACATATTAAACTACATTTCAAACATGAGGATTTTTTTTAATGGAATGATCAACGTAAATTTACACCGTTAATAATATCGATACTATACTAGATATTTCACTTGAAAAAATTAAGTTATATAGGCAAATGATCGCAATGTAGCACCCAACATTCGAAATATCTAAGTTTAAAAATTTACCTGATATAGAGAGAGCGGCAGAAATATCTCCGAGTGGGTATGATGTCTTCATCGAGCTAATAGCATAAACTACATGGGAGGTAATTCTGTTCAGGTACATTTATGCCGGCGGTATTTCTACGTTTCTCTCTCATTCTCTCTCTCTCTCTCTATATATATATATATATATATATATATATATATATATATATATATAGTCGACTCTCCCGTCGAATTCGACGTATGAGGGTCATGCAGATCAGTTCCCAGGAAACCGATAGCCCGACAACAACACATGAGATTTGATTATAGTGGTGAAGGTTTCGTGCAGGACCAGCCACACTTTTGAAGGGCCGATTTCAGAGACCTGGTGGTCCCCAAACGACCCTCCGCAGGTTCTGAATTCAGAGTTGTCCTTCTCCTAGACCAGATGCCATCCAAGGCTATAGAACCAAGTTTGTCCTGCTATTTACCCATAGCTGGAAGGAGAAGAGGAGGATTCACACCTTTCCCAATGGTATTAGCACGTAAGTGAATGTAATGGATTCGAATGTAATTGAAACCTCAATCCAAGCCGCTATCCATTAACTTGCTTCCCCATATATATATATATATATATATATATATATATATATATATATATGTGTGTGTGTGTGTGTGTGTGTGTGTGTGTGTGTGTGTGTGTGTGTGTGTGTGTGTGTGTGTTATTATTAGTGGATACATGTATTTGAGTAGACGTTCCGTACTTTTACTGTGTTTATTTTATCTGCCGGCACGCATTCTGGAGAATATTTGATATGATATTAAGTTTTCTCGAATGTGCAGGCCGGAAGAGGAAATGAGTGCTGTTTAAAAAATGAACTGTCAGCACAAATACGGGCATTTACTGAAAATTACGTAAGAAATAATAAAAAAAAATAGCTTTGTTTACGTTTCAGATACGAAACTAAACAGGTATGGATGACGAGAAATTGTAGAAGAGTGAATGTTATTTAAGTCAAATAGAATCTCGTTTGACTTTAAACCTATATATATGTGTGTGTAATTGTGCATTTTAGGCAAGTTTAATTAATGGCAACTGACAAGGCTCTCCGGCTAAGCTTTACATTCATTTCTTCTTGTGTTCATATAAGTGTCTTCTTTTTTAAGCGCTTTCGGTTATTCTATTAGATGTTATCAAAGATGTGCTTTATTATTTTTATTTTTAACTGAATATTGTATATTCTTTATATATCTCGAGAGTGATGATTTGTTCTATTTCCCAAAAAGGTTCAGCACATTGTGGCGGAGTTCATAGTTGTGGCTATTGTGTTTTGGCTTTTTCTTTTTATTATAAAATCTTCCATTATTTGTAGCCTTTTTCTACATGTGGACGCGTGTTTATATGAGGTGTGATCAGAGAGATTTAACGCGGGATTATTTTATATATAAATTTTACCCAATATAATTTTTCATGAATTTGGTGTATCTGGAAATCACTTCCTTGAGGTACATTTGATTTAATAAATAATATTGGTTCTCTAAAGAATATAAAAAAAAAACAAAAAACGAAAAAAAAACACCACCATACAAATTAACATAGATCAATAATGTTACCAGCACTGTTTACTAAACTGCTATCACCCCTACGGACGCGAGAGGAGAAAACGCTTACACTTCAATATCATTGTATAACGACTACCACTGATTTTGTTACCAATATTGTCGTTACCACCTTATGCACCTGCCGATATATAGGTACTACTAGTATTATCACTTCATATCCTCCCCAACAACATTAGTGCTGCTTCTTACTACTGTCTTCTTTTTCATTATTCATTTATTACCACTATTATTACCATTAATTGACATAATTTATCTATTACTACTTCTGTCATTACCCTTACTATTTATTTCCACCTCCATCTTTATCATCATTTATTATTACTGTTATTATTTCAATTTAGGATGATCTTACCTAAACCCTTTAACAGTTTCTTTAACATCCGTGACATTAGAACCAATTTCTGCCGTGTGGAATCTTCCTCATTGCGAACTGCCCGGATATACTGGCTCTCTGTGAGACCAAACTTGACTCGTCTATCACCTCCTCTGACCTCTCAATCCCCGGCTACCTTCCTCTCCTTAGAAAAGACTCTAAAACCCACATGCATGGCGTTGGAGTTTACGTCAAGGACCATCTCCCACTGGCTGGAGAGCTGTCTCTTGAATCTTCAGACTATTCGTACATGTGGCTCCGGCTATCTCTTCTCAATACTGTAAGCTACCTCTTTTCCTTCATCGCTATCCAACCTCCCAAGGCAGTGGTGTGTAATTGAATGCATTTCTGAGTGCATTGACAAAGCTCTTTCTCTATCCGTTTGCTCACATATTCGTGTTTGGGGATTTTAACGCCCATCATACCAAGTGGCTTAAAAACACTACTACAGACATTGCAGGCATACAAACCCTTAATCTTTCAATTTTTCAATCCCTCACGCAAATAGTTGACACGTTTTACATACAAACTGGACGGTAAGTTTTCTCTTCTCTTCTCGATCTATTTACTACCTCCATCCCCGAATCTTCTAGGGCCACTCAGGTCTGCCCCTCTGGGAAACTCCGATCATGCTGTAGTGTCTGTCAACATCTCCTTCAACTCCACCCCCTGCAAAGAAACTTCTACCAAAAGAACCTCGTTCTGCTATCAACGAGCAGACAGGTGCTCATTCCGGGATTTCCTTCGTGATACCCTGGGACGTTATCTTTACGCTCCCCGTTCAAGAATGTGCTTCCGAGGTCTCCTCCCGGGTTAAAGCTGGAATCGAGGCTTTAATCCCTTCAAGGAAGTATAAGTTCAAATCTCTCTCCTACCTTCGTTCTCCGCTGTTTGCTCAGCTGCCATTGCCCATAGGGACCACTTCTTCCACCTTTATTGTAGCGACATGTTTGATTGCAATAGACGTCTCTTTGTCTCTGCCCCTAACGAGTGTAAGCGTGTCCTCAATGATGCAAAGTCACTATTTGCTGCTCGAATGAAAGAACGTATTGCCTCTCGCATATTCAACTCCAAGGATTATTGACGTCTCTGCAAGATCGTATTTAACAATAGAAAACCCCCTATACCTATTTTGTTCAACCAGTTTGAGATTCTGACCTCTTCTGCCGACAAGACTGAATGCCTTGCTCGGAAATTCTCGTTCAATTTAACGTTTGACTCTTCTGGTGTACCCACACCCGATTTCCCCGTGAGAACTGAGGCTCTACTGAGCGAAATGCACATAACCCCGTCATCGTTATCGGGCATTATCTCTAAATTAAACCCACACAAGTCTAGTGGTGGAGGTGGGATACCAGCCATTGTCCTGAAGAAATGTGTACCTGAACTGGCCCCTGCCCTCTCCAAATTATATAACTACTGCCTCAATGAAGCTTGTTTTCCAGCCTGTTAGAAGTCTTCATCCATTGTTCCTGTCTTCAAGAACTCTGTAGACCATTCTGATCATTCTAATTACCATCCTATCAGTCTCCAACCACTCTTCGGCAAAGTCTTCGAATCTTTAATCAGCACCGAAGTGGTTAAGCACCTTACATCCCATGATCTGCTCTCCGACAAGCAATGTGGTTTCTGCTTTTCCCGTTCTGCTGCTGATGTGCTTACGGCCATAACAGAAATTGTTTAGCAAACATTTCATAATAACGAAATAGCTCGTGCTGTAGCTCTAGGTAACTCCAAAGCGTTTCATGGGGTTTGGCATGCCGCCCTTCTTTGCAAGCTTCAGGGTTATGTAATTTCATGTCGATTATTTGACTTAATACAATCATTCCTTTCAAACCGTGTATTAAAGGACTTTCTCAACGGATTCTCCTCCAGTTCCTACCCCACGTAAGCAGGTGTTCCTCAAGGCTCTATCCTAGGCCCTAATCTGTTCCTTATCTTCATTAACGATCTTCCTGATGTCATAGGTTCCCAAGGAGGCATTTATGCGGACAGCACTGCTAATTACTCTTGCCTCAAAAACAAATCTAATGTCGCCGACAAAACTAACCTGGCCGTTTGTATCGAAAAGGACCTCCAATCGGTTGTGAACTGGGGCAGGAATTAGCTGGTTAACTTTAATGCCTCAAAAACAAAACTACTCTCTATTACTCACCACAGAGAACCATCCCTGCCTCCCATTAGAATCTACGAGAGCACTTCTTTGCAACTGCGCGATCTCACATTGTCTGCTGATCTGAGATGGAACAAACACATTGAGTCAATAGCATCGTCCACTGCAAGGAAATTTGGCTCCCTGTGCCGCGCCAGGAAATTTTTCTCGCCGGAGTCGATCCTTCAAATCTACAAATCAACCATTCGCCCTTGCATGGAGTATTGCTGCCACATACGGTCTGGAGCCCCTTCTCTTTGTCTCAAGTTCCTTGATAAAATCCAGAGACGGGTATGCAATGTATTTGGCCTTGATCTGGCATCTTGTCTATAGTCGCTCTCTCAAAGACTCGCCGTCGCCTTTCTCTGTCTTTTTTTTACAAATGCATTCACGGTAACTACTCCAATGAGCTGCTTTCGCTGGTTCCCAGACTTCATGAAGTTAAACGTTCAACTAGGCTGGCATCTCGCTCTCACCATTTCACTGGCGTTAAATGTAGGCGTCTCTTCTACTCCAATAGCTTCATGTCTCGCTCTTCTCGCCTGTGGAACTTCCTCCCCTTTACCTGTTTCCCTGGTAGCTATAATCTTCAACTATTTAAATGTAATGTCAATCGACGTCTCCAGATGCCTTGATCTATCCCCTATCCTTCTCTTCATCCTTTCCTCCATCACTCCTCTTTGCTCTCGCTCCAACTATCTGTAACTCCTTGCATTCTAGAGGCTCTCCACTTGGCTTGGGGTGAAACGCTTAAAATAATATTATTCTCATTATATATTATTATTTATTAATACTATTATCTTTATTTTACTATTTTTATTAGTACTACTGCTATTATCATTATTATTATTCATTACTACTACTCTTATGACCACTTCATGTCCTCCCCAACATAATTAGTACTGCGTTATACCATTGCCATAGTTCTAATTATTGTAATCATTATTTTATTTTTACTATTTCCACCATCAATTGCATGTTTGCTACATCTATTACCATAATTATATTTGTCATTGTCACATTTTTTACCATTATACTTTCTTTACCTCCCAACATTACCGCGAAATTTACTGTTAACACAACAAAAAATATTATTAACAGCTTAGATTATCAATTATTAGTACTATCAATATAATTGCAATCGTCTATATTACACAAGTAATCAGCATTAAAAATAAAACCATCGTCAACGCCATATTCACATACAGAACCCTTTAAGCAATGTGTTGAAGTAGGGCCCAGAGAGATAGAAATATATATGCACATATACATGTGTTTACGTGTGTATTATTCCATTTGATGACCCCAGCCTACAAATTGTTGAAAGAAATTCGCCACACCCATCACAATACCGAACTAGGATTGCAATTGTGTATGTATGTGTGCTCGAACAGATGGATATAGATCAGCGCCTGGTCACACATTATTTATATATGTGTGTGCGTGTGCGTGTGCATACTATCATGCGTAAACCTGTATGTGCGTATGTCTTTATGCGTATGTGTGTCATCCCAAAACGGACACAGAGGAAATTTTTCTCCCTACACCACCGCCAAACATAATCAAATACAAACTAACATAAATAGATTAATATTTAGAAAAAGAAATCAATTTGTCTGATGATCTCAAAAGCGTGAAACCCAGGGTTACAAACTTATATTCATACGACTGAATATATATATATATATATATATATATATATATATATATATATATATATATATATATATATGTTTAGTAGTACATAATGTATCAAAAATACTTTTACAAACTTGGTGGTGTGTTCCTGACACTAAAACAATATTAATAGCCATATAAAAACATCCCCCAAAAATATATTGTTGTACCTCAACACAGCAACTCATAACAAATGTTCAAAATGACTGGCGGACGCATTCAGATACACCCACGCAGTGTCGTATGGTTTCGCAGGCTCGCACGACATACTGATAAATTGCCTCTGCACTATTAATATCTACTGCATATGCTAATTATTTCAGTTGTTACCACAGATAAATATTCAAAGGATAGATCTCGTATGAACATGTAGGCCTTGGAAGCAGTCCTCCTCTAATTATCCCTCTTTCATAGTAGATGTAAGCCAGTGCATCGCGAAAAATGTTATTAAAATGTGCTTGAGCTTCATTATGCATGAACCACACGTGTTTTCGTATTACCAGGAGTACATCCTCTAGCAGATCTGGAAGTGTATTAAATATAAATTCCGTATAGACAGCTCATGTATATGGGCCTACCAGACAGTCACCTAAAATAGCATCCCACCAATTAATCGCAACTGATAATGGCTGTCTAGTTTGAATTGAACCATAGGGATTCCGGTTCACCCCAAAATTTTGGTTGTGTAAATTTGTTATTTCATTCTTCCAAATGTTTTCTCATCCGTAAAATACTGATGAGATAAACAACGAATCAGCAATTTATGCAATAAATCATCGGCTAAAGTTCTGCCGTGTTGTGTTCAGAGAACGAAATATCCTGCACAGGTTGAATATGATACGGATAGAGGAAGAATTGGTATTGGGTCTAGGTTTTATTGCACGCTTCTTTTACACAAAGCCTAAATCTATATTACCCAGTCAAGATATTGAACTCGAAGACATTATGTCACCAAATTCACGAACCTACGCTCTAATTCACCATCCTATTATCCGGTGGGACAAACGTGTGTTTAGAACATGGAGACTACTCCTGATACTTGTAATTCTTGTCACGCTTGAGTACATTCACACACGTTTCTATTTTCTTAACGCTTATGCTCTGAATTTCTCTTCTCAGAAATACATACAGAAAAGGCAGATGTATACTTGGAAATATTGAGTCCAACCACAAATAGTAAATATTTTACAACGTGGTTTAACAGAAATTAAAATAGATAATGATTCCGATATTTCTTTATTTTACTACAGTCCAACAAGAGGCTCTGGGTGTAGAGGACTATTGAAGGGTTTTGTCCTGTTTGAGGGACATTTAAAAACTGAGAGGTGAAGTTTACTATCATATGTAAGATAATGGTTTACCTTAGGCTTGAAAGGGTTAAAATTTTGGTATTATGGGAAACATTCTCTTGGTGGGGAATCCACAAACTGGCTGTTCGTCGAAAGAAGCTGTTCTAGTAGAACTTTCTACTAGCGGAATCCTAAGGCACACTGAGGGTGGTTTGACTCAGTGTACGCGGTGATGTGAGTCTTAGCTGTGGGTTGACGGAATTAAGGAATTTGCCTAGTCTAAAGATTTTCCATGGAAATAGCGATAGAATCAGAAGAGACTTGAAACTTTTCGTCTGCAGTGAAAGGGTTTGCTGCTTGGGAAATAGTTGCACAAGACTAAAATCCCTGCGCTAAACTAAGAAACGTGTATTAAATATTACGTGTACTTAATATGATCGACATTTATCAGTTGTAAGTATCTTTGTGTTTGGTTTCTTAGTTGTTTTTCAAATATTGAAAGAAAAAATGGAATTAAATTTTCACCAAATAAGAAGTTGATTTAAAAAGTTATACCCTTTTTTCTGTAAATTGTTTTCGTTTTCACGTGTTAACATTGCAGAGAACATGCTTGTCAGGATTAGTTAAAAAAATATGAAGGAACTGAAATTATATTTAAATATATAAAGAGGCAACATACATCAGCTTGTACGAAATTCTAACAAAATAACGAAAAAGAAATGATTAAATCTGACGAATTTATGGATACAAATCCAAACGAAAGAAGGAAAAAACTGACATAGCAAGTTGACGTTTAATCTCATTCTGAAATATGCTTAAATATGTTTACTCTCTTTTTATTTGACACTGGAATATATAGGTGCGTCTATGATGCGCACAGTTAACAAAGCAACGTAAATAAAATGAGCATAATTTTATCAGCGCTCAAAGATTGGCGCCAATATAAAATACGCAAATATTTAAGTCCAGCAAGGGAGCCTAATTACAGCGTATAAGAGTAAGTATTCATTTTTTACCTTGACGTGCTTTTGTGTTGCTAGCGTAGGTGTTATTGTCACGCGAGCTAAGTTCAAATTGGGAATCAGTCTGCTGAGTTCATATTGATACTATCTGCTGTGGGAAAATCACGAATTCATTTCTACTTCTGTCAGGGTTAAACACTAGATTGAAATAAGTAACGTTGAGTGGCAGCCAGTCTTGGAAAACGATTATTCGGAATTTCAATCCGTCGATAAACCACTCCACTGTTTTCTCCACAAATATCTTCGATATTCACAAAAAAATAAGGAAGCTGTAGCGTTCCATGACTGCAAGCATCCCTAATAATCTAACTTAAAGAAATAGCTTAGTAATATTTTAAATATCATTGATATATACACGATTATTACAAACGATGGGTAGAGAGGCAACTTACTAATAATTTGCAAGTTATGTTTACTAAATATATTTTATATATTCTTCTATATATTGTGTCACGTAATGACATGGACAGTCATAGATCTCCCTAACTTCCATTCCATTATTCACTGCTATATTGGAGTTTTGATATTACATATCAGTTTATCATTCTTGTTTTGAATTGATTTTTTACTGTAATATTTTTCTTTTTTATAATTCTTTGCTTAGAAGTTGGAAGACATGTAATTCTATTCCAAATAGCCTTGAGATTGTGGCCTCTAATTTTCCATCATCTGTTTAAAAAAGATTTCTAGACATTTAAATTTATGCACGTGGTTGGTTTTGACATCTCCAATCCGTGGTTTCAGATGAAATTCTCAAAAGGAAAAAGGAGGGAAATGGAATAAATAGAAACAAAAAAAGGGAAAAGGAGGGGGAGACATTAAATTCGCTTCAATTAGAAAAACATATGAAAAACGAAAAAAAAATAGTAGCAGCATTCAATGGACCGAGCGTTTGAGCAACGATGAGGTCTTAGGATGCATACGAGGAGAAGACTTACACTTAACACCAGAAAGAGACAGCTTAAGCGTCTCGGACGCATAATGAGAAAGAAGGGCCTGGAGAATCTGATACTCACGGGTCGAATAGAGGGAAAGAGAGATAAATGAAAACAACGCGGAGCATAACTGGCGGGCTTGAGCAAGTGAATGACACGACGTGACCTGGGGGAGGAAGCAGAGGGAAGGAACTTGCTGGGAGCTACAAGGGATAGAGGGAGGAGAAGATCACCTAGGTCCTGAAACAAATGGCACATAAAAAGAAAAGAATGCATAGTTTGCATTCTGTTTTTTGTTTTTGTTTTCTTTACCTTTTATTCTGTATGTATATATATATATATATATATATATATATATATATATATATATATATATTGAAGTTGTTCGACGTTTTACCATCCCTCTAACTCCGGTTTCTGTCGTCTATTCAGCGGCTCGCTACCTCCCACTCTCACTTTTGCCTTCGATGTGTCATCTAAGCGTCAAATTTTCAATCACTCCTTTCTTTTTATGTGACCAAGACATTCCAGCTGTCTCTTTCTTAATTGTAAGCGTTCTTTTATTTCCATTTTCATAAAAATTACATCATCCTATTTTCAACATCCTTTTATAAATCAACATGTCTGCTATCTAATTTTATTCTTAATCTGTGAGAAATTGTTCAATATTCACTGCTATATAGAAGTTTGGATATTACATATCAGTTCACCATTGTTAGTTTTTGTTTCTTTTTAGTCTAATATATATTTTCCTGCTTTTAATACTTTGTTTAGATTTTGGAAGGCATCTTTTGTTGCTAATCCACTGTGTCTTTAGATTGCGTTCTCTCATTTTCCATCATCAGTTTATAAAGATTCCTAGAAATTTAAATTTCTGTACATGCTTCCTTTTGACATATCCAATTCATAGTTTGCATTGTGTTATTTTTATTTCTTTAACTGATTAGCTGTATCTATCTATCTATCTATCTATCTATCTATCTATCTATACATTTATATCTATGTACCTATGTATCTATCTATCTATATATGTATCTATCTATATATATATATCTATATGTGTCTATATCTATATATATATATATATATATATATATATATATATATATATATATATATATACATATATATATCTATATCTATCTATCAATCTATCTATCTATCTATATATATATATATATATATATATATATATATATATATATATATATATAAATCAAAACAGTTATCTACTAATGCAGTTTAGTCCAGCAGAGTAGAGCGATATCTACAGAAACACCAGCAACAATGAAATGATATACATTAACAAATAGTTAATAATTGAGCTCCACGAGCCGAATTTTATATTTGCTGTTTGTTGTATGGTTGATTATTTTTTATCGGTATATCAACCTCTATGGGTTATTTAATGCCGAAATAATCTAAATATTTTGAACGCAAATGTATACCTTCAACTACACATAAATTATATTTCTGCTCATATTCCTATAAATATATGTTACAGGTGTTTTAGCTATAAACATGCATTGATGGTATTTCTGCTAAAAATGTATTTCTACACTTACAAAATGTTTTGCTTAGAGATTCACTATTTGCTGACAGCTTGGATCCTAACAAATCCTACCACCACGGGTCAGTAAGGACCTGGCGGGCAACAACAATAAAGAGGCGGTTTCACGCTCATCGAAGCCTCCAGTGTCCCGATTTATAAAGTGTGTTCCAATAATTTGGATCGATTTTAAATGTGAGTTAAGTTTATGAGTTTAATCATTTTTTCTCTTTTTTCTTTCAGATTTAACAACTTAAGTCTTTGGCAATTTCAACCATAGAAAGTTTAACAATTACACAATTTGTTAAAGTTATCAAAGCCTATTACGAAAATGGACGTTCAAACAGAAATGCATTTCATGCAATTCGCGATTTTTTGGCGTCAACATAATTGACCAACCAAAAGTGCAATTGGAACCGATGTAATGTTGCGGAGAGTGTCAACTGCTGCGTTTGATGACGAATCGTTTTTCGTCCACATTCTCTTGCACTATAACAATGTTTTCAGCTGAACGGCGTAAACGAGCACGTAATGGTATTCCACATCAGCCACTGGCCCAGTTTGTTTGAATTTGCGAACAATTTTTCCAAACACTTTGTTTGTGTTGTGGTAGGATCCACCTAATTTGCATAGTGGAGTACCGACCATATAAATATGGTTGGTATCGGGAAGAGAGAAGGAATCAAGAGATTCAACCAGAGACTCTGCCCGACTGCGACTTAGTCAACACATTCTCCAGGAACGGTCTTACCAGGAATATACAAAAGACTATATGTAAATAGTGTGTACACTTTCTTGTTTAAATACATTTTGTTCTAAGTACATTTTGTGTTGCATTATTATTCCATGCATTAGTCAAGTTTCAACAGTTTGATTGTTAGTTTTTCTATGGCATAAATTGCCAAAGTTTTAAGTTGTTAAATCTTAACGAAAAAAAAATCATTAGATGTTTAAACATAATACACATTTAAAATCCATCCAAGTTATTGGAAACGCCTTTATATTCGTAGCTATAAACAAAGAGCAAGTTCACTAAACAATGAAAGATATTTTCCTGGAATAAAAATTAATTTTCAGTGATGTATTCGTTTGGTTCAAACCCATTTTAGTGAGAAACCATTGAGGGTCAAACCTATCACCCAAACGAGAGTTTCTTGAAGAACATGCCAGGCTAGGAAACCATTTATAGTTTATTATCCCTCAGTCAAATTTGATTCTATTGACCTCCAATGCACTTTACTTTTTTGACATGATCTCCTAAAATAAGACATTTGCGTGAACACACCAGAATGTGTAATCAAGAAAATATATGGTCCGTGTAAAATTGACTCAAGCATATTTTCCGGTCTATCTTTAATATTTTCCCAATCTACTAAAACGAGGCATCCACCTTAGACTCATTATTTTAGAGCTACATGAACGTT